>PVJX010052038.1:0-10089 GCA_004027295.1 Dolichotis patagonum | reverse complement strand
CTGGCTTTCTTCACCTCCAGCCAGAGTTTGACACCTTTATTTTATTTTATTTTATTTTATTTACTTATTTATTATCGGTAGTGGGGATCGAACTAACGACTGCGGGCTTGTAAGGCAGGCGCTATGCCACTGAGCTAAGTCCCCAGCCCTGATATCTTTACTTTTGTACTGATTTCCCCAAGAGCTCAGTCCCTTTCTGACTGTGTATTAATTTCTACCGAATTTAGTTGCCTATAATCAAGACCTGCAGGCCACTTAAGTATAAGTAGAATTCACTGTGAAATAGAAAAAGGTAGAGTTTCGTCTTTAAGGGAAAAGTGGACAATGTCACAGAAGCTTCTGCACTGACTGCAAAGTTGGATACATTTCCACGCACCCAAGAGTTACCTCTTGGTGTTCTCAGAACTGGCGTAATTGTCTGGTTTTTGTTTTTATGGAAAAAGTAAAACAAAATTTCATAACAAAAAACAGAATCACAACAGTTAATACATGAGACTTCATTATCTTTCAAGTAGTTGCTCAGGGTACAAAATAGGGGCATAAAAATTTCTCCAACCGGTGTTAGCACTAACCTTCCTTTTGATCGATCTCAGGGACTCTTAGCTGTGTAACTGACTTGCATTTTTTCCCTTTTCACTACAGTCCTGGCCCCTTGCACCCATCCTAGTTCCTGTTTCCGTTTGAACGTCTTCTTCCCATTTCACAGTATCTGTTGTCCATTTTACACCTTACTCTTTCAATTTCTCATACAAGGAACGACGTTCTCACATGAGTCTGATTTGTTTCACTGATGAGTATGGTCTCAAGTTGTACCCATTTACCTATAAAAGTCTGCAGTTTAGCATTCTTTATGGCTGAGTAGTACTCCATTGTATAAAATACCTCGTGGTTTTTTTTTTTTTTTTTTGCGGTACTGGGGATCGAACTCACAACCTTGCACTTGCCAGGCAGGCGCTTATGCCGCTGAGCTAAATCCCCAGCCCTATACCTCGTGTTTTTATTAATGTATTCCTCAGTTGATGGGCATTTGGGTTGTCCCAAGATTTAGTTATTACAAATTGTGCTGTTATAAACATGGGTACCCCTATGGGGTATGCTGTTTTTAATTCTTCAGGAAAGATACCTAGAAAGGGAATACTTATGTCAATTGGAACCTCTAATCCTAGTTTTCTGAGAAATCTCCACATTGATATCCACAGTGGTTGCACCAGTCTACACTTCCACCAACAGTGGAGAATCCTACTCTTTTGAGGAATCTCCACACTGATTTCCACAGTAGTTGCACTAGGCTGCATTCCCTCCAACAGTGGAGAAGGGTTCCTTTTTCCTCACAGCCTCTCCAGCATTTGTTATTGGTTGATTTCTTGATGATAGCCATTGTTTCTGGGGTGAGGTAGAATCTCAGTGTTGTTTTAATTTGTATCTCTCAAATGACCGGTGATGTTGAACATTTTCTCATACATTTATTTGCCATTTGTATTTCTTCATTTGCGACGTGTATATTCATCTCAGATGCCCATTATTGGATTGGGTCTTTCAATTTGGGGAGGGTCTGATGATTTTCAATTCTTTGCTCTAGGTTGAAGTCCTTTTTCTGAGGGACAGTAGGCTAAAATTTTTTCCCACTGTGTAGGTTTTCTTTTCACTCTGTTGGTGATTTTTTTTTGCTGTATAAAAACTTTTTAGTAAGATTAAGATCCCAATTGTTGATTCTTTGAAATATTTCCTATGCAGTCTGGGTCTTGTTTATGAACTCTATACCTACATCTATGTCTTCAACATTTCTATCTACTTTGTCTTCCAGTAGATGTAGTGGTTCTGTTTCAATATTAGTATTTAGGTCTTTGATCCATTTTGACTTTAGTGCATGGTGATAGGCATGGGTCTAGTTTTAGTCTTTGGCATGCAGAGTACCAATTTTTACAACATCATTTATTAAAGAGTCTGTGTTTCTTCCAATGAACATGTTTGACCCCTTTGTCAAAGATTAGGTGGCTGTATATATTTGTAGCTGTGTCTGCAACTTCTAATCTGTTCCACTGGTCCTCAGATCTGGGGTTTTTTTTTTTTTTGCCAGTACCATGGACATTTATCAGCATTTGTTGTGTAAGTTCAATTCAGGGATTGTGATGTCTATTGCCTTGCCTTTGTTTCCCAGGATTGTCATTGCTAGTCTAGGTCTCTTCTGGTTCCAGATGAATTTTAGGAATGTCTTCTCTAATTCTGTGAGATATGCTAATTTTTTTGTTTTGTTTTGTTACTGGAAATGAAACACATTCTCACATTTGCCAGGCAGGCATGGTGCTACCAAATTATATCCCTGGCCCTGCTACTAGTATTTTGATGGGGACTGCATTAAATCTGTGTAACAATCTTGGGAATATGGTCCTTTTCATTATGTTTGTTCTTCCTATCCATGGGCAAGGGGTATCTTTCCATTTTCAGATAGCCTGTTAGATCTCCTTTTTCATAGCACTGTAATTTTTGATATATAGATCCTTTAGTTCCTGTTAGATTGATGCCTAAGTGTTTCATTTTTTTTTGGATGGTATTGTGAAGGGTGTCATTTCCTGAGTTTCTCAGTGAGTTTGTTGTTTGTGTACAAGCGTGCTATTGATTGACTTTGTATCCAGCTATGCTACTGAATGTGTTATTAAATCTAGAAGTCTTTTGGTGTTTTTGGAGCCTTCTGTGTAGCGTGTCATGTCATCTAAGAATAGTGATATTTTAACATCTTCCTTTGTTATCCTTATTCTTTTTATTTCTCCCTCTTGTTTAATTGCCCTCGCTAATGTTTCCAGAACTATAGTGAATAGGAGTGGTAATAGTGGACATCCTGTCTTGTTTCTGATTTTAGAGTGAAAACTTTCAGTTTTTGTCCATTTAGTATGAGATTGGCTGTTGGTTTTTCATATATGGCTTTTATCAGATTGAGGTAAAGACCATCTATTCCCATTTTCTGTAGGATTTTTATCATGACTGAATGTTGACCTTTATCAAAAGCTTTTTCCACATCTACTGAGATGATCATGAGATTTTTGTCTTTAGCTCTGCTGATATCTTGTATTATATTTACTGATTTGTGTATATTCAACCATTTCTGAATTTCTGAGATGAATCCCATTTGGTCATGGTATATAATCTTCTTGATGATTGGCTGCATTCTGTTTGCTACTATTTTATTGAGGATTTCTGCATACATATTCACCCGGGAAACTGGCCTGTGGGGTTTTTTGTTGTTGTTGTTTTTTGTACCAGGGATCAAACTCAGGACCTTGCACCTGCCAGGCAGATGCTTAAGCTGCTGAGCTAAATCCCCAGCCCTGTTCTCTTTTTCTTGTTGAATCTTTCTCTGGTTTTAGTATCAGGGTAGTACTTGCCTCCAGGAATGAGCTAGAGAGTATTGCTTTCTTTTCAATGTCATTTTTCTTTGAAAAGAAAAAAAGAGAGATTGAGAAGTACTCATTTAAATCTTCTCTAAATTTCTTGTAGACTTCAGCTGTGAATCCATCAAGACCTGGGCTATTCTTTGTTGGTAAGTTTTTAATTATGTTTTCAATTGACTGGTGTTGGGTTATTTAGAATTTTTATATCTTCTTGATTCAGCTTTGGTAATTCATAGCTATCTAGGAATCGATCCATTTGTTCTGTATTTTCCATCCTGTGAGAGTTGAACTGGGGTAACTGTATGCTCACCAGCATTTTACTTAGAAGTTACGCTGAGAAGTACTACTCTACCATAAGGAAGCTTGAGGCATTCTAGGTAAATGGCTGCAGCTTGAGATCATACACTTCAGTGAGATAATCAGACACACGTTTACGTGCTGCATTGATTCTCTGGTGTGAGAAACTAAAAGTGTAATTAAGTATTAAAATGTGTATTAGGTATTGTGAAGCAGCAAGAAAATGTTCAAAAAGGGAGGAGAATATTAAGGGGAAAGGAAATAAGGGAAAATTTTAAAACTGAGAAAAGAAGAAATGAAAACAAACATTTTTAAATAGGGAAGAGAGGAGGTTGAAGGGAGGATTGAGGAATGGGGGAAAAACGATTCAAGTCTTTAGGCCAGAATTGCCATCTTCCAGTGATTTGCCAAAACGACAAACACAAAGGGAAGGAGGAGGGAACCCCGGTATATGTTCTCTAGGCCTTTTAGAAAACATGGGGTTGTTCCTTTGGCCACGTATATGTGAATCTACAAAAAGGACGATATTGTAGGCATCAAGGGAATAGGTACTGTGCAAAATGGAATGCCACACAAATATAACCATGGCAAAACAGGAAGCGTCTACGTGCTACCCAGCATGCTGCAGGCACTGTTGTAAACAAGCAAGTTAAGGGTAAGATACTGGCCAAGAGGATCAATGTGCACATTGAGCGTATTACTCAGTGAGCTAGCTTCCTGAAACGTGTCAAGGAAAAGGAAGCCAAAGAGAAGAGTACCTGGGTTCAAGCGAAGCTCCATGCTGCCCTGCCCAGTAAAGCACACTTCATGAGAACGGGAAGGAGCCTGAGATGCTGGAACCTGTTCTTTATGAGTTCATGGCACAAGCTGGGGAGGGAGCTCTGCCATTTAGTGCCTCATTGGCGGCGAAGTGTTCTAGGCCTCACTTTATTAACAATAAAAAATCAGCCTGTGCTGTAAGGATGGTTTTCTTAATTCAGTTGGTGTGTGGTGCCTTTACCTCAGAAACAAATATTTGGAGTAGATTTTCATTCTACATGGTTAATTGTATCAGGTCTTTACCATTTTTCTTGCTAAAGACATTGCTGAGGTATTGTGTAGGTGCGTACCCAAATGGCCAAATAGTTATGAAATACTTATATTGGCTTCAGTGTAAATCACCATAGGAAAAGAGGAAATCAAAATAAATGAAAGTCACTTCAGTTAAATAAATGAAGGTCATGTCAGTTAAATAAGTTGTTTAAAGCACACACAAAACAGTTATATCATGTACAGGTATAAATTTTCTATGATGTGGGCTGGGGATATAGCTCAGCGGCACAGCGCCTGCCTTGCAAGCACAAGGTCATGAGTTCAATTTCTGGTAGTCCCTCCAAAAATTCTCTATGATGAATATCATCATTATATATATCTAAAATGTACCAATAAAATCTGATTGAAGAAAAAGAAAAAAAAGAAGTAACATTGGAATTGCAAAATGTTTTCTCTCCTTTTTAGATGATCACTATTTCCTTAGGGGCTTTAATCACGTAGGAAAGTTACAGAAGATAAATTCTTAATTTAAACCAGGTTCCAGCCCAAGGCATGAGGGTCTTCATTTCATTTTACTGTAGCCCTGCTTGGCCTGCCCTTTCCCTCAGTTTAAAGCTGGGGGGTCGCAGTGTGTGCACTGCATTGCATCACATTCATGCCTCCTGTTCCCCTCCCCCGCACAGCCCTTCTTCCCTTATCTAATCATATTCTCCTTATAGCTTTTTCCCTTTTTGAAATTTTATTGGTACATTTTAGATATATATAATGATAACATTCATAATAGGGACTTTGTACCTGTGCATGATAAATCTTGGGCTCCCCTCCCATTCCCCTTCCTTCCCTTCAAGCCCTCTTCCTGGCATAAAGATCTTTAAAGAGCATTTCCTTTCCTGATGTCACTGGGCTGTAGACTATGGTAGCCAGGTCTGTCTAACAGTGATAAGTAGCAACAGTTCTTTTTTACAGGAAACAAAATCAACACACAAAAATCAATAGCATTTGGGTATACCACTAGTGAACTCCTGAGACAAAAATTAGGAAAATTCTATTCACAATAGCATCAAGGAATATTAAATACTTTAGGAGTTAACCGAACCATGGAAATGAAAGAACTCTACCATGAATATGAAGTACAGTACCCTGAAAAAGGGTAGCAAAGAGGACATCAAAAAATGGAAAAATATCCCCTGTTCTGGATAGGCAAAGCCAATATTGTCAAAATGGCTATACTTCCAACATTGATATACAGGTCTAATAAAATATTTTTTAGAAAAATATTAGTTGTTTAGCAGTTGTGGTTATAAATATAAAAATGTATCAAATCCATTTTTTGCTCATGTTATAGCTGCATATAAAACATTTCTAATACTAAAAAAATGCTTACTTAATTTTTGTATTCAGCGTATTTTATATGTGGCTCAAGACAACACTTCTTCATTAATGCAGACCAGGCAAGCCACAAGTCTGGATAACCACTGACATTTTTCTACTGACATTTTCAGTGATTAGCATCAGGTATCTTCAGGGAACATTAAGACTTCTACTTATGCAAAACATGGTGACACACACCTGAAATCCCAGCACTCAAGAGGGTGAGACTGAAGGATTGTTGCAAGTTCAAGACCAGTCTTGGCTAGAAAGTGAGTTCAAGGCCAGCCTGAACCACATAGCAAGACCCTATCTCAAAAAAACAAAAGAAAAAAAGAAGACTATTACTTATATCTTCCAGTATAGTTTATAACTGATCCTAAAACAAACACGGGCTGCAATTATACCTCAGCTTGCCCAGAAAAGCTCTAGGTTTGTGCTGCAAAAAAAAACCAAAAAACCCTCCAAAAGCACACATCTATTTATTTCTTCGGGTGTAAGGATAAAAGGCTGTGCAAAGGATGGCCAGATACTGAAAAGACCTATGGATCCTCAGTGGCAAAGTCTAACACTAGACATCCCACACCTGCAAGTACCCAGTGCCATAGTTTCAACAGCGTTAGATATAAATAGAGACAAAGACTGAGCAAAGAGAGAGAAAGAGGGAACAAGGGAAAGAAAGGGGGGAAAAGGAGAGCGCAAAGGAGGAGCGGAGAGAGAAGGAAAGGACTGTTTATTTTCTGACTTAATCACCACGTTTTTCTCCATTGTGCAATACTCAAATGCCTCGGTGTACACGTCTCAGTCTCAGCACTGTGACTGTGGCCTCTATCTAAAACCTGCCAAGAGAAGGTATCTGCAAGGCTGCTTCTGCCAGCCCCGGGATTGCTTTCTCCACCACAGCTCCTCACATCCACTCCTGCTCCCCACTTCAGGCCTGGCCTGCTGTTTCTTCTGCCTGGGACACCCTTCCTCCTCTGTCCTTCCCTCTCCCTGCAGGTGGACCCCTTGAGGAGTGCTCTTTCTCTGTCTCATAGTGAGTCTGATCTGGATCCCAATTCCAATCCCATTAGCACATCCTTCCCTTCCCTGTAGTGGCTCCTGACAGTCACTTCACATTTACCCACACTGCACCAGGCCAGCATCCCTGTCTGTCAGGTCACCTCATCCCCAAGGCCTGACTCAATCCTTAGTACAGAAGAGAGCGCCTGATACATACCAGATTGCTGCATCCTGGCTCTAGAAGACGTGTCTTGACCTAATTGGAAGTGTTATCGCTGAAGTGCAACCCCTAATGTGTACTTCCAGTCCTCTTCACAATCGCTTTGCAAGAACCTGCAACAACAACAACAACAAAAAACATCATGGGGGAGCAGATGGTGGAATAAGGAGCATAGTTTAAGGCAGCTGGAAGCTGAGCAGGGAAGGGCACCTGGGCAGAAAGGGCAAGCAATAACCTGGCGCCCTGGCCCCACCTCTGTTACCCACCCACACGCAGCTAGAAACAGCCATCAACCTCTAGAGAGATCCCAAAGCCTGTGTGGCCACACCACGCTGCCCTGAAGAGTCACTGGGGACACGGAATGGGTGTGGCACCAGACCTGCACAATCACCTGCCTGATGCAGTACCAGAAAATTAATGCATTTCCACAATGAAAAATGTCCCCAAATATTTCAGTTCAGAGATTCTAGGCAAAGCCCGCAGGATGACTAGGACCTTCATGCAGCCACATTTTGGTAGGCACTGAAGGACCCCAACCACTGCCATCCTAATCCAAGACTCCCTACACCTGCCGGCTCCCAGCACAGCTGCAGCTGGGCGCTCGGAACATTATCCTCCCTGTGCTTTCCCAAACCCTGTTCTTGGGCAGCCATTGCTGTTCCTGCTCTCTCAAGCTTTGGTCTTGGCAGGTAGGCACATCCCTTTTCCCTGAACTCGCCCTGCCCTGTGATACTACAAAAGACCCCATCACCTATGCAAGAGTTCCTGGTCTAGTCACCAGCACCATTGGTATCCCTGTCAGGTTTGTTCTGAAATGAACCTGTGCTGTTAGCTTAAACCTGTGTTTCATTTTTTCCTGTATCCTTACAGGTATAGGAACACATATCCCAAGTACACAACCTGGAACTGGGAAAATGACTGAAGAATGGATTTGGTGATCTGCTGGATGTGCTGTGAGTTGGACCTGGTTAAACCGACATTGATCACTTGACCCTGTGTCTTGGTTACTTTTCTCACTGTTGAGACAAAATATCTGACACCCCAAGTTAAAGATGGAGAGGTTTATTTAACTCACAGTTTGTAGAGGTTTCAGTCCATAATCAGCCAAGCAGGGTGACATGGCACAGGGGCAACAGTTCATGGTAGTGGAACACAGCAAAAGCAACAAGAGCAAAGAGGAAGCAAGCCTCTCTTCTACCCTTATACTGTACACAGGCTACCTGCCCTATGGTGGGTATAGTACTCATCCTGCCAATCCCAGCACTAGACAATGAACAAATCACAAACAACATTCAGCAGACCCAAAAAGCCTGCCCCTCCCCCAATGACCGAATGAGGCTGTGAGGGGACATCAGACACAAACCATAGCAACCTGATAGACTTCCTACGGGAGGGCCACGATATTTTAGTTCTCCATGGGATCAACATTAGTCAGAACCCATGTCCAGTAGTTCCGAAAATGTCTTTTCTTTTCATTGTACTGTTACCCTGTTAGGAAGGACGGGAAAAAGATTAACAATATACTTTCAGCAATGTACCAGGTCTTTCCTCAAGAGGACCTGGCCTTCCCTTCATTGGAGGGGTCTGGGTCTCTAGACATGTCTGAGAATTCACTGAATGGTCTGTAATTCTCTGTGTTATGATTTAAGGCAGGTTTTTGTTCATTTGTCCTAAAAATTTCCGGTTATCTAGATTCAGTGAAAATGTAGGTTTCCTATCTATTTCATCCCCTAGAATGCCATTATTAATTAGCCAACGCCACAAGTCCACACCATTCCCATCACTGCTTTGCCTCTCCTGCCCACAATGGTAAGAATGCCTACCACCTTTCCCTTGGCAGTTCAGCACTGCCACTTGACCCTGCACTGCAAGATCCAATCTTACTAGCTGACTGCTTGTGGTCCCCACTGTGAGCTCTGGCACAGACAAGAGCAAGGACAGAGTTCTTTTGGGATGCTGGGGCTCCCTTAAAAAATCCATGTCTTAAAGTACTGGTGAAGGGGGCATTTTCCAAATGCCTCCACATTTCAGTGTGGAGGGTCAGGTTAACCTGGCAGATGCCCCAGCACTGCCATGTGCTTGCACTTTCCAATGGCCTCATCCACAGAAAACCAAGGAACACCAGGCACTTCCGGCTTACTCAGCCTGGGCCATCTTTTGAGCTATGCTTCAGTAAGGAAACCAAATAAACTATTAATACATTTTAACCTAACAAGTTGTTAACACTAAACCCTGAATCTTTACTTAATGGGCCCATATTAAAAAAAAAAAAAAAAGTTCAGCCTGATCTGGGTTTAGGTTCCTTCCACCATTATATGACAATTTCAAAATTCATTCTTATTCCTGATTCCCAGACCTCTGCTCATGCCGCATACCTCCTCATGGGTTACACTGTGTACCTCAACTTCAGGAGCTTTCTGCCATTTTAGCCTGGTTACAGGAAGGCAGGCAAAAGTGGATGGCAGGGCAGGCCCTGAGGAGTGTCAGCTGCCTCACTTGATAGCTGCAAGGGAACAAGCTGTTTCCCATGGCAACACAGGATTAGTTCCCTCAGGCAGAGGCGGAGGGGGAAGGAATGGGGAAAACTGCCACCAAGAGTCCAGAAACCTTTTCCTCTGGCAAAACAGTCTCATCAGAATTTAGGACTTCAATGTCCTCAGCTTCACCGGGTTAGTCCTCAACGTCTGCCTCCCCCATCTGAGACTCCATTTTCTGAGCAGAGACCTCACTGTAGGCAGACACCCTTGCAGGATGCAGAACTTGGGACTGTCATCCTGCCAGTCC
>PVJX010052037.1:0-10098 GCA_004027295.1 Dolichotis patagonum | reverse complement strand
ACTTCGCAGGGCGGCTGGCTGCTTACTGGTTGGCTCGGCGCCCTAAGTTCCAGCATGGCGCGGATCTCAGGAAACGCTCTTGCTTCTTGTTTCCCCGCCCTGGGGTGGCCGCGGCTTGCCAGACCACAGTCACTTACCAGGGCAGAAGGCTGCTTACTGGTTGGCTCGGCGCCCTAAGTTCCAGCCGAAGCAGTCATTTCTTAAGAGTTCTCAATACTAGCAATAAAGCTACTCACCATAGGCAATTTATAACCATCAACCCAGGAATTAAACTTTAAAAAATAGAAAATGAGAAGATACAGAAACAAGATGTAACCCTAGATTTTCAGCTTGCCAAAGGCAAACCCAGAAAACATGATGAAATAATTCAAAACCTACCCACTTGGCCTCTCTGCAGTGGTTATAGTAGAAGTAACAAAGTAGATGAATGGGGCTTTAGGAAAATTCAAATTGGAACCAGTTTCTCAGATAACTACAAAGAAGGTGGCCATAATGAAAGATATGGTTAATGACTCTAGAACAGATACAGATGAAAATTTAGAGGGGTTTAGGAAAATGATGGAAACCATGAACACCCAACAAAGGAAAGAAATGGAATCCATGAAAAGGATTCAAACAAATATCCCAGAGAATAAAATTTCCATGGAAAGTATATCAGCAGAATGAGCCACTGTGAGGACACAATCTCAGATATAGAAGACAAAATTGCAGGCAGCAATCATGAAAAGAAAGATTTCTGAAAAATAGAAAGGACCATGAAAAATCAATCCAACAGTTGTTAGATGATGCAAAGAAGAATAGCATAAGATTGACTGGAGCTCATCAAAAAACAAGTGACAATACAATAGAAAAATAACCTGTTTACAAACATCATGGTAGAAAACTGCAGAAAATTTCTCTGGTAGAGAAAAAAATTTGATATACAGATAAATGAGGCACAGAAAAGTCCAATTAGCCATGATAAAAAAAAAAAACAGGGAGCCAAGAGCCTGCAGGGGAGTTAGGACCATGCCAGGTGAGTCCCACTGCCCCCCGGCAGGCTCGGGGAGAGCTGGCAACCTGTGCTTCAGGCAGTTGAGTTTCTGGCTAGCTACCAGGCACACTGCACTGAGTCCCAGAAGTTCCACAGCCTAAGTGCATCATGCCCAGCGGCATTCTTTCAGTTCAGGAGGCAGAGACCGCGAAGGGGGACTGATGGCCCAGTGTGGGCTGGCCTGGGAAGAGCTTCAGATCAACACTCCCAGTGGTTAAGTTCATATCCACCCCCCTAGGACACAGGACTGAGGACTGAGGTTTCACAGGCCCCAATTCACCACTCCCAGCTTCCGCCTTTCGATTTAGGGAGCCAAGAGCCTGTGGGGGAGCCAGAACTGCTCCAGGAGCTGAGGGTGCAAGAGGCAATTCACCACACACCCAGAGGAAGCTTTGGAACACCACTCAAAGCAAGGAAATATAGAAAAATGGCAAAAGGAAAGACCAAAAGGCAGGCTCAAAACCCCAGCCCTTTCCAAGAAAGCCTAGGAGCCATGTACATAGAAAAAAAAACCTACCACAAAGCATATGATAGTCAAAATTCCAGAAATGTAACACAAGAACAGTATAATAAAAACGGTTAGAGAAAAAAAACAAATCACCTATTAAAGAAAGTTCATTAGAATCATAGCAGACTTCTCAATACAAACCCTCAAGGCAAGGAGATCTTGAAGTATTTCAAGCCCTAAAAGAAAACACCCTCCAGGCCAAATTGATGTACCCTACATTAGTATCTTTCAAAATTCATGGAGAAATAAAATATTTCCATGACAACACGTGAAGAAATTTATGACCACTAAACCAGCATGCCAAAATGTTCTAAAGAATATTCTAGAAAGAGATAGCAAAGACTACAACTCCATGAATCCCAACAGGATAAATCCACCAGACAAGTAATTAAACAAAGGGAATAAAAATAAGGGAACCAATAAAAGGAAAATAATACGACAATGATAAGTTGATACATATCAGTTATACCCATCAATGTTAATGGTCTCAATTCACCAATTAAAAGAAATGTATTGGCATAATGGATCAAGAAACAAGATCCAAAAATATGCTACATTCAGAAAAAAAGTCTAATCCCAAAAGAAATTAATAAACTAAAAGTTGAAAGATGGAAAACACTACTCCATGAAACAGGTACATGGGAATAAGCAGGGGTAGCTATTCTATTTGCAGACAAAGTAGATTTCAAGCCAACACTAATCGGAAAAGGCAAAGAAAGTCACTACATATTGTTAAGGGAATAATCCAAAAGGAAGTAATAGCAACAGTAAATATATATGCACCAAATACTGGCATACCCAACTATATAAAACAAATATTAATGGATATGAGAAATCAAATAAGCACTAATACAGTTGTAATGGGGAACCTCAATAGACCCTGTCACAAATAGACAGATGAACTAGACAAAAAAAAATCAACAAAGAAGTAAATGAACTCTACATTGAAATCTAGAGTACTCTGAAAAAGGAGATCAAAGAGGATATCAGAAAATGGAAAGCTCTCCTTTGTTCTTGGGTAGAAAGAACCTATACAGTGAAAATGGCCATACTCCCAAAATTGCTATACAAATTTTACACAATCCTGAACAAAATATCAACAGCATATGTCACAGAATTAGGGAAAACAATCCTAAAGTTAATTTGGAATAAGAAGAGACGTAGAATAACAAAAGCAATTTTGGGCAACAAAGGCAAGATAGCAGTGATCACAATCCCTGAGTTGACATTACACTACAAAGCTACCATGAAAAAACAGCATGAGACTTGCAAAACAATAGACTCAAAATTAATCTGATCAATGGAACAGATTAGAAGATGCTGAAGCAATTCCAAACAGAGTCAGCCACCTTATCTTTGACAAAAGAACCAAACACCTTCACTGGAAGAAAGACAGCCTCTTTAATAAATAGTGCTGGAAAAACTGGCTTTCTACACACCAAAGGCTAATCTAAATATTAAAACACAAACACTAAATCTTCCAGAAGACTGAAGAGGTAGAACTGTTGAAGACATTAGTGTAGGCAAAGTCTTAATATCACAAAGAATCAACAACTGGGATCTCTGTTTATTAAAAAGTTTTTGAACAGAAAAAAAAAATCACCAACAAGGTAAAGAAACAACTCACAGTGTGGGGGAAAAAAATTTTCCAGCTATCCTTCAAGCACAGGACTAATCACTAGAATACATAAAGAGCTAAAAATAAATCAGACAGCAACCCAAGATTAACGACTCAAACAAAAAAATGGGCATGAATAGACACTTTGCAGATGAAGATGTAGAAAAGGCAAATCAATATATGAAAAAATGTTCATCACTAATCATTCAAGAGATACAAATTAAAACAAGACTGAGATTCCATCTCAATCCAGTAAGGATGGCTATTATCAAGAAATCAACCAATAACAAATGCTGGTAGGGTATAGGGGGAAAGGAACCCTTCTTAGCTGTTGGTAGGAGTGTAGACTGGTGCAAACACGGTGGAAATCAGTGTGGAGATTCCTCAAAAAACTAAAGTTAGAGGTTCCATTTGACCCAGCTATCTCCTTTGTTGGTATGTTCCCAAAAGAATTAAAAGCATCATATATGCATGATACATGTGCACCTATGTTTATAGCAGCATAGTTTGTAATAGCTAAATCTTGGAAACAGCTCAAATGCCTATCAACTGATGTGGTTTTCTTACACAATGGAGTATTACTCTGCCATAAAGAAAGATAAGCTTAAGACATTTCTGGCTAAATGGATGCACCTCAAGACCATACTCTTAAGTGAAATAAATCACTCACACATATTTAAATATCACATTGTTTCCCTGGTGTGAAAAACTGAAAATGTAAATAAGAACCAAAATGTATCAGAGATGTTGAGAAATGGAAGGAAAATATTCAAGTAAGAAGGGGAACAAAGGAGGCAGGAGAAGAAAGAAAAGAAGGAACAAGAAAAAAAGAAAATGAGGAAAACAGAAAGATATTTTATAAATGAGGGAAGAAGGATTGAAGGGAGGGGAGGAAAATGGGAAAAAAGCAAGAGTCAAGATATATCAAATTCTCTATGATGAATGTATATCTAATCATTATGTATATATAAAATGTACTGATAAAATTTTTTAAATACACAAAAAGTAGATAAAGAAGGCAATGATAGTAAATAACCAACACATCTCAGTAATGTCTCTCAACATTAATGTCCTCAATTCTCCAATTAAAAGACATGGATTTGCAGACTGGATCACAAAACAGAATCCAACAGACTGATGCTTTCAAGAAACTAATCCTAAAGGACATTCAAAGATTAAAAATGAAAGGAAGTTCATGGCAATAGCTGTACAACTCAATAAAACCTCTGGGATACTATGAAAACAGTTATGCAGGAAAAATTCACTGCAACAAATGTTCACATTAGGAAAACAGAGCAAGCTCAAATAAATAACCTTATGAGAAGTATTAAAATACTTGACAACAACAAACCAACCCAAAACCAAAATTAATTAAGGAGGGAAATTATAAAGATGAGCAGAAATCAATTGAATCTAAAAAAAACTGAAAAAAATCAACAAATTGAAGAGCTGGTTCTTAAAAGAATAAGTAAAATAAATAAATCCCTGTCCAGATTCATCAAGAGAAAAAGAAAAAAGACTCACAATGCAATTAGAAATGAAAATGGTGAAACCACAGCAGAAACTGTCAAAATCCAGAAGATACTAACTACTACAAAAAATTATACTCCAACAAATTTTGAAGAAAAAGACAAATTCCTATGCACACACAAACAAGCAAAACTAACACAAAAGGCCATAAATATGCTTAACAACCCAATAACAAGCAATGAAATTGGCACAGTCTTAAACAGTCTACCAACTAAAAGAAGCTCATGACCTAATGGATTCACTGCTGGATTCTACAAACCCTTTAAGGCTATTATATCACTAAGACTTCTCAAGCTCTTAAAGGAAATGGAAAGGGATGGAGTGCTCCCAAACTCATTTATGGAACCCAGTATAACCCTGATCCCAAAACTGGATAAATACCCAACTAAAAAAGAGAGCTATAGTCCAATCTCATTAATGAACATAGATGCAAAAATTCTCAATAAGATATTAGCAAATAGAATGCACCACATTATCAAAAAGATGATACACCATAACCAAGTAGGTTTCATCCCAGAGATACAAGCATGGTTCAGTATATACAAGTCAATAAATGTCATATATCACATAAACAGGAGCAAGGCCAAAACCCATATGATTTTGTCAGTTGAAGCAGAAAAGGCTTTTGCAAAATCCAACACTCCTTGATGACAAAAACTCTGAATAAAACACGTACAGAACCATACTTAAATATGATAAAAGCTATTTATGACAAACTAATAGCATCATACTAAATGGGGAAAACTAAAAATTTTCCCTCTAAAATCAGGAACAAGATAAGAATGACCACTACCATCTCTTCTATTCAACCTAATACTTGAAATATGTCAGAGCAATTAGGCAAGAAAAAGAAATTAAAGGGATACATATAGAAAAGGAAACATTCTAATTATTGTTAATTGCAGATGACATGATACTCTACATAGGCAACCCAAAGAACTTCATCAAAAACTCTTAGTATTAATAACCAACCATTTTTGTGTGTTGATCTCACATCCTGATACTTCAAGATTATCATTATCATTTGTATATATCAGTAATGAAGAGGATGAGAAGGAAATTATGAAAACACCATTCACAGTAGCTTCAAGAAAAATAAAATAGCTAGGAGTTAACCTAAGTAAGGAAGCAAAAGACCTCTACAAGAAAATTATAGTGTGCTGAAGAAGATTGAAGAGAACATCAGAAAATGGAATGATGTCTCCTTCTCTTGCATAGGCAGAACCAATCTTGTCAAAATAGCCATCCTTTCAAAACTGTTACACAGATTCAATGCAGACCCAATCACAATGCCAACTGCACACTTTACAGATCTAGAGAAAACAAACCTAAAATCCATATGGAGCCAGAAGCGACCCAAAATAACAAAAAGCAATTTTGGGCAATAAGACCAAACCAGAAGGCTTATAATATGTTACTTCAAGCTATACTACAAAGTACTAGTGATAAAAACAGCATATTTCTGGAACAAAAAAGGACATGTGGATCAATGGAACAAAACTGAGGATGCAGAAACCTCTCCAGGCGTATCCCACTATTGGACAAAGGGGCCAAAAGTGTATGTTAGAGGAAATACACACTATTCCACAAGGATGTTGGGAAACCTGGTTATCTGTTTGCAGAAGATTGAAACTGAACTCTTATTTCTCATCATACACTAAATTAAAATCAAAATGGATCAAAGATGTCAATATTAATACAGAAACATTAAATCTTTGGAAGATAGAACAGGTAAAACACTTGAAGACATCAGTGTAGGAAAGGATTTTCTAAAAAGAATCTCAGTCATACAACAAACGACAGCAAGAATCAACAAATGGGATTATATTAGGAAAAAAGCTTCCGTACAGTGAAAGAGTCAATTAGCAGAATCAAGACACAACCTACAGAGTGAGAAAAAAATGTGCCAGCCATTCGTTGGACAGAGGACTAATATCTAGAATATATAAAGAATTTTTAAAAAATTAAACCACCTAAAACTAAAGATTCAGTCAACAAATAGGCAAGAAAATGAACAGACACTTCACAGAAAAAGACACACAAATGATCAATAAATATCTGAAAAAAAAAGCTCAACATTGCTGGTCATAAAGAAATGCAAACTAAACAATGCTAAGATTCTATCTTACTCTGCAAAGAATGGGAATCATTAAGAAATCAAACAACAAATGCTGGTAAAGATATGGTGCAAAAGGAACACTCCTTCATTGTTGGTAGGAATACAAACTAGTACAACCATTATGGAAATCAGTGTGAAGATTTCTCAAATAATTGAAATTAGGAATTCCATAATGCCCAGTGAGTTCCCTGCTAAGTATCTTCCCCAAAGAGTGTAAGTCATCAAATTACAGCAATACATGCATACCAATGTTTATAGCAGCACAGTTCATAATAGCTTAATCCTGTAAGCAGCCTGTATATTCATCAACAGACAATTGGATAGAAAAAAATGTGATATCTATATACAATGGAATACTACTTGACTATAAAGAATGACAAATTGACAAACCTGAGACATTTGTAGGAAAATGGATGCACCTGAAAAATGTAATGTTGAGTGAAATAAACCAAACACACAATCTTAAATACTGTGTGGTAGCTCTTCTTTGAGTGAGGCAAAGTAAAAACAAAGAAAATGATAAAAACCATCAAAACCCAACTCTGGTTCCTTTGAAAGATCAATAAAGCATATGAATCTTTAGCTAGATTGACTGATTGAAAAAGAGAGCTGGGTGTGATGGTGCCCACCTAAGGCCGAGGTAAGAGAATCACCACAAGTTCGAGGCCATGCTGGGCTTCACGTTCCTACACATGTTCACACCAAAGAACTGCCAGCAGAATAAACCAGCTGTTTAAAACTAGGAAATTTGGGAGTGGTCTCCAGTGTAGTGGTAGGTAATCGGAATAAGATGCTTTTCTTAAATACAATGATCTCTTCCTACCTCAGGGCATTCACTACACATAGTTATCTCTGGACACTCTTCTCTTAAGCATTTACCTCACCAGATCCTTCTAACCATCCAGGCTGTAGGTCAAACCCCCTTTGTAAAGGCCTTTCCTGACTGGACTATATAGAGCAGCTCCCAACACAAGCATCTAAATGGAAATTATCTCATTTGCTCATTGTTCTCCCGGCCAACAAGGTGCATCCCCACTCTCTTGAGAATAAGCTGTTTTGTCCTTTCTGTTTGTGGCCTTCTTTGTTCAACAACCCAATATAGTCTGTGGCACAACCAAAAATATTTGTTCACCAAACTCATGGATAACATACTTAACAGACCTTTCTTTCTTTCTGTACTGGGAATCGAACTCAGGACCTTGCACTTGCCAGGCAGACACTGTGTCACTGAGCTGTATTTCCAGCCCCAAACATTTCTTTAACAACAAGAAAAAAATCTATAAACATAAGTTATCAGAATACTGGATGAAATAAAATGAAACTCCAAGAGAAAGAAAATATAGATTTTGATAAAGTAGAATCTACAAAGATGTTTTAAAATTTTCTTTCCTATACGTGCCTGCCTGGCAAGAACAAGGTGCTGAGTTTGATTCCTGGCACAAAAAAATAAAAACAAAATAAAACAAATAAAATTTTCTTTCCTAATTCTCTAGATAAAAGCCTTGGGCGATAAATATCGTTTATGACAGACATTATTCCATTACACGACAATGTGCCCTTCTGAAATGCAACTCGTTTTTCTCACTTCGAGATTCAAATTTACAAGATGTGTTTAAAAGGTATTGGCTTTTTAAACTAAACCCCCGAAATGACAGCTGTTACCACAGTGCCACCTTATGGCTAACACTGATTGTGCACCTATTTTTCTTTTGGCACCAGAAGAAATAAGGAAAATTTATCTTCAACCTCAAGTTACAAAAGTTCTCGAGGCACATAAACATATTTGAGAAACAAAAAACTCTGAAGTAGGTAATGCTATTCTAAGTCATGGAGACTCATAGAGGTGAAATATGACAAATATTTACCAATATTCAACATATGCTATATCATCCTGAAATTTTGATACTACTCACGTCTATGTGTAAGCATATCTGGCCATACTGATGTGAAGCATATTGTCACATGTTCAAAAAATGGATATTTGGATCAAGATAAGCTGGCTGGCGGGTTTATTTTCACCATTTTGCATAACACTGCTTCCCTGCAGGCTCAAACTTCACCAAGTTTGCTGAGCCAGTACATTTTGGAAACCAAAATCAAATTCCAGACCTCTGGTTCCAATGTTCATTCTGCAGTAGATGTTTGTTGAGCTCTGACCATATGCAAAAATGGTGCTGGGTGCTGAGGCTACCCCAGTGAAGCCTGCGCACTGCGCTGTCTTTACCCTCAGGAAGCCAAGGGTCACCCATTTCTTTCAAAACAACAGATCAAATCCAGAAAGCTCTAGTAAACTCGGATGTGTGTGCATTCGTTACACTCCTTCATTCATCCAGCAGTGCCAATAAACCACTCAGGGCACAGCCAAAGTGATCCCAGCCACCGTGGGGTTTACAACCTACTCCCGGAGATAGACATTAATCAAATAACCACAATGACATGCAGAAGCCCCAAAGAGGTCAGTACTATACAGGAGAGATGTGGTCTACACAAGCATGCAATTGGGAGACTTAACCAGTTCAGTAGGTCAGAGAACATCCCTTCCAGGAAGTGATGATCAACCTAATAGGATAAGCAGGATTAATGGAGGAAAGGAAAGAATCACAGGCAGAGGGCAACAGTTCAGTAGTGCTGATATTTATAAATAAATAGACACAACTTGAGACCATACTCACAAGCGAAATAAACCAAACTCACATGTGTAAATACCGTATAGTCTCCCTAGTATGAGAGTTGGTCAGAGTATATAAGATTTTATGGTAATCATGATTTCCCATTTCATTGCTTTGAAGCCTTTCAGTGTTTTCATTCATCAGTTGGAATGGTTTTATTCTGTTTTGTTTGACTTTATTATGTGTGATGGTATGAACAGCTATTTTGCAGAAAACAAAACATTATGGCAGCCATTGCTGATTTAATATTGTCTTCCTTAGAAGTCCTACCATGCTTCTACTCTGCTATTACCATTGGTTCTATCATGTTGTGTCTTATTGGGATTTTAATATATGTGATAGTATAAACAAATTTTTTTATTGAAAATGAGATATTATAGTAGCCATTGACCATTCTCTGTTATTCAGTTCAGAATGCCCTATAATTCTTTCATTCTTTTGAATGGTTTTATACTATTTTGTTATGTTTGATATTATTGTATTTGAAACTATGCTCAACTATAGCAGAGAAAGAGATATTTTGATAGCTACTGTTAATGTCCAGTTTTCTTATTGTAAAGTGCTGTGTTGCTTATGTTGTTCTGTTCTGATCTGCTTTGTTCTGCCCTCTTTTGTTTTATT
>PVJX010052036.1:0-10101 GCA_004027295.1 Dolichotis patagonum | reverse complement strand
CACATTTCTCCAGCACTGATTTCCCCTCAGTTTTCAGTTTCCAGTTCACTGACCCTGTTCCCCAAGAGGGGGTGTGAGCTCACTGGCCAGCAGTGTGACTCTTGCTCCTTGCCTGTTCTCCTTCCTCATCTGCAAAGGCCCCCTGCGAGTCATTCAATCTGCCTCTTCACTAGATTCTCATTCTAGACCCTTGGTCCTCCTTCCCCAACTGGTGATGGAGAAGTTGGCCTGGTTTACAGCCCTCCCTCTGCTGTCTGTCTTGTGTAAGTTCAGGGACTTTGTTTTTCCGCTCTCAGGAATTCTCACTAACCATATGGGAGGACAAAGGGGCAGTCTTTCCCCTGCCCTTCATCTTCTCATTTTCTTTACCCCATCAGCTGCCTGCCTCCACCATATCTTTAACTTCAGCATCTTTTTTTTCCATTGGTGTGACTAGTTCAAGTGTTCTTGATAGTAACACACACACACACACACACACACACACACACACACAGATGCACAACCGTGGCTTCCTTGCCAGTTATCTCCCCAATCTTCTGCTCTGCACTGCCATCCTACCAGGAGATCAGTCTTCACCCCATGCCTGGAGTTTTCTCTATCTCCAGCGCACTTCACTGTGACTCCTGTGTCTGCTCCCCTGCCCAAGAAACTGTCCCTGCAGAGGCCGCCACTGACCACCTGATGGCCCAGGCCCCTTGGTCAGTGAGGAGTGACTGAAATCATGGAATGGTCACTCCTTTGTGATCTCTCTCTGGCCATCTGATCCCTGCTATCATCTTAGTCATTGCTTTTCCTGGATTTGACTACACAAACATTCATAATCAGTGCATTCAGGAAATAGACTTCAAGTATCTACTCTAGATGAGCCACTGCACAGGGCTGGAAGATCAGTGAGCAAAGCCTTTCTGCCCTGAAGCAAGACAGAGGGCGTTTTCTTTTCTTTTCTTTTTTTTTAAAGACACTTTTTTACTTTTTTTCTTTTTATTCGGTACTTGGGATCGAACTCACAACCACACGCTTGCAAGGCAGGTGCTTATGCCACTGAGCTAAATCCCTAGCCCCATAGAGGGTGTTTTCAGGGCCACCTCAGTTAGTGTTGGGGACACAGGGGCATTCCTGAGAAAGCTGCTGAGCTGCACACTGAAGGAGCAACAGGTGCCCCCCAGGAGAAGGATCGGAAGGACATTCTAGGCAGAAAGAACAGCCTGTGTGTAGCAGGCAGCATTGTGCAAGGAAGAGAGCATGGAACTATTTTTTTTTCCAATACTGAGGATTAAACTGACAGCCTTGGTGTTGAGCCACAACCCGGCACTATTTTATTGATTTATTTATTTTTAAATTTTATTTAGAGATAGGGTCTCACTAAGTCACCTGGTTGTCCAGGCTGGGCTTGAACTTGTGATCCTCCTGCCTCAGCCTTCCAGAGTGCTGGGGTGGCAGCTGTGCACAAATCTGCCACAGATGTGCCTCAGACCAGCTCTGAGTGCTGACTCTGCTCCTTCTTCCCGGTGTAATGGGAAGGACAGCAGAGACATTTCTTGATGTCTTTGGGCAAGTGCTCTGGGGGCACTAGGGTCCCGTTCTCCATGGCTGCCTGTGGACAACAGGGTGCTCCATCCTGGCAAGACGGGCAGCTGGCAGGGGGCAGTGGGGCAGTGGTGTTTGTGAATCGGCTTTGGAGATCATCTAGTGGCCAGGATGATTTGAGAAGGGGGCTCACTGTCCCCAGGATGGGGTGTGTCACTCTCCTGTCCAGTCCAGCAGACCAGGTCCTGGGAGAGGCCCTTCGTCAGGCAGTGACACGATTGAAGGCTGATTTATTCTGAAGGCACGGGACATGCCGGATGCAGGGCTAGGCACCTGAGAAAGCTTGTGTTGCAGCCACTCTCTGGTTACTGCACTGGGGAGGATTTGTGTCTTTGCTCTTTGTGGGACTTGGTGGCTGTTCACTGTCTACCAGGAAAAAAAAAAAAAGCCCAGGCTGCTGTGGGGGCTGCATGTAGCCGGGTGTGACCTCATCACAGAAGGTGACCCCCTCTCTGTCTTAGTCCCTGGCCTTCATCTCTATTTCTCTCTTCTCTTAGGGACTGGTGGGGGACAATATAGCCTCTCATCTACTCCCCACCCCAAACCCCATACTCCAGAAGGACACCCTGCAGGCCAAACTTAAGGAAGCCTTTGCTCTTCCTCCGGCCCTGCTCTTACTGGAGACAGGAGCAGCTCCCCCTTAAACACTATGCCCGAGACTCGGCTGGCTGATCACCTGCCTAGTCTTCTCCTTCCCACTATACAGGGATGATGGGAGCATCCTGTGTGTGCTTAAATAAACGTCTACACAGTAGAGATGCATTGCCATGAATCCCCCTCAAAACCCTCCCACCAGCCTCAAACACAGTTATCCCATCATTCTCGCCACATTCTGAAGCAGTTCTGGAAGGCTTCTTCAGTATTTTTACAAGGTGGGATCAGAAGTCAGAAGTGTGCATGCCGCTGCGGAGGGCCATCCGGTGGAAAGGCAGCTCACAGGAACTTGACGCTGCGTCCTCATCTGCCTTACTCACTGAACCCGCGCTGTGTGACTTCTGGTTCTTTCCCAGAGTCAAAATGGCCAAGGTTTTGAATCGATTCAGGAGGCAACTAGGACAGCGCAACTGAAGACACTGGGGAAAGAGGACTTCCGGAGCTGCTTCAGAAAGTGCCCTGCATGATGAGATGAGTGTGTCCGAAGAGAGGGGGAAGAG
Organism: Dolichotis patagonum; assembly: GCA_004027295.1. Taxonomy (NCBI): domain Eukaryota; kingdom Metazoa; phylum Chordata; class Mammalia; order Rodentia; family Caviidae; genus Dolichotis; species Dolichotis patagonum. Next base: position 7,360 of record PVJX010052036.1, on the reverse strand, counting down.
TCTGAGGGGGATTCACGACAATGTGTCCTCACCGTCTTTCTCGATCACCCCTTACACCAGGAAGAGCTCCGAGCAGGGGCTGACATGGAGCAGGCCCCCATGGCCAGCGCTGAGATAGGTGGGCTCTGCAGGGAGCCAGGGCGCCCAGAGCTTCCTGGGAGAAGCCTCCTGGCCGCAGTGGGCGATGGAGCGGGGAGCCAGTTTGGTTCCTCCCCTGCCGCAGTAGGAGTTGCTCTAAAGGGCCCAATACCCTCCTCGTACAGACTCGGTTTACAAGCACAAATAGGTGGAGCTCAGTGCAGCGCGTAGGTGAAATGAGATTTTGCAGGAAGATGGAGGACTGCAGGCTTTTCCAGCCCTGGCCTGGCAGCACGGGCTGCAGAGAACCCAGCTCTTCCTGGCACCAACAGGGCTGGGCTTAGGAGCAGAGGGGCGAGCCCGCCAGCCTTGCGATTGTTTGACAGCGAGTGTGGCAGTGATGAATGGAACGCGAGTTAAAGGAGAAAGGGACGGATCGTCTGCCAAGCAGCCATTTTCACGTTTTCTTGCATCCCCAGCCTCCAAGAGTGCGGAGTCCTCAGACTGAGAAGCAAACGCTGGGCTGAGAATTCCGGTCACGCGGCGCTGCCGCTCTCGGCCACTAGAGGGCGGCCGTGACCAGGCTTTCCGTGGCCTGGCGGTGAGACGGGCCTGGCCCTGCCCAGCCTGGCCCTAACTGAATAATGAGGAGCTGTCTAGGGAGAGGACAGCTGGGCTACAGCCCTGTCACTTCCTCTGGTGGAGCCGGCGCGTTCTCGGTGGCTAAAAACCGCACATCTTCCCAGGAGGATGAGTTTTAACTCCGTAACTGGTTGAGCATCCCTACTCTGAACATTTTAAATCTGAATGCTCCAAAATCCAAAACTTTGTGAGCACCAACAGGAGCCATGTGCAGAAAAGTGCAAACCTGACCTCACATGAAGAAGTGCAATTAAAACCCAGGTGCATTAAAAATACTCTAAAACAACCTCAGGCTGTGTGTACCCGGTGTATAAGAAATGGACAGACCCCATGCCCCTCCCTTAGGAAGTCTCATTGTGTGTATGTAAATATTCCAAAACCTGAAGAAAAAAAAAACCCTGAAATTCAGAACAGTGCTGATCCTAAGTATTCTAGATAAGGGCTACTCAGAGGTGCGGCCTTTGGGCATGGAGGACACAGACGGGGCTCAGGTTGTGAGACAAGAAAGCACTTACCCTGGGTGTGGGCATCACACCTTCCGCCCCTGTCTGAGACACAGGCAGAAGAAGGAAGGAAATAGTTCAGACTCCAGCAATGCATGAGGGTGGTTGGTTACTGCTGGAAGCGTAACTATCAAAATCACCGCATTTTGAAACCGGAAGCACTGAAAACCATCAGCATGGCTCCCCTTAAAGGAGGTCCCTGTGACCACAGATGCTGCCTTGTTCCATGAATATCACCTCTGGCTGTGGAAGTGGGCAGAGGCTGACAGCCATTCTGCAATTCCTGTGTCCTGCCAAGTCCAACATTCGGGCAGCGCCATTCTCTTCTGGACATTTCCAGGGTCTGGAGAGTCTGACTTAGGGACAGTGTTGGAGCTGCGTGTCAGCAGGCAAGTGTGCAGGGTCCACATCCACGGGACTGCAGGTAATCGAAGGGCGCACCGTGAACCCTTTCTGCACAGGCCGGGAGGGTCTGTCCTTGATACAGGAGAATGAAACGCTCGACCTACTATGTCCGCGAGTTCATGTTCTCTAAAATTGAAGAATGAATTTTAGGAACAACAGAGGTGGAGAGTAGAATATTTTTATTGAGAGAAAGCTTCTGTCTGGAGAGAGACAGAGGGGGTCCCGAGCGGGTTGCCCCAGACTCTGTCTTTTCCAGGGACTTTTATAGAGTAAAACCATGGGTTTAAGGTGGGGAAGACTGGGAACTCACAAGGCAGATGGGCATAAGATGGGACATAACTATAGTTAGCCAATAAGATCAATAGTTCAGGTAAAATTGATTACATTAGGGACAAATGGGAAAGCAAGTCATGTAGCAAGCAGGCATTCTTGGAGCTGTGACCTTTCCCCTAGATGGATGGGATAGTGACTCCAGGTTGAGAGAGAACTAATTAGAATATCAGTCTTTAGGATGTGGATTCATTTGTTTGATCCTTTGTCTTGAGGCCTGGCCCACAACAGGAGGTGTCTGTCTCCCCTACAGTTGCCAGGTACCTGCACTGGCTCTATTGAGGACCTAGCCCTATCTCACTGCCTATAATATTTCTGACTAACTCAGCCACCCACTACATCCCCCCACACACACACTCTGCAGAAGTAACCGGAACTGCTGTGAGGGGAAAGGTGGCAGTGACAGATCACGAACTTCTTCGAGCTGAACAGGGTCGCAGTTTTTGAATGGCAGTTAGAGATACTTTTGCAGAGTTCCTGTCTAGAGGCCCTCGATAGATACCAGGCTTTTTATCTTGGGTCTGTGCACAGCTTTAAGTCTGGAGGAGACAAAGCCAAAGAAACAGATAAATATGTATGGGTCAAAGAATAAAATCAACAAGACAATTAAGAGTGTAGTTAACAGAGATTTTTACCAAGGGGAACTAATAATTGCTTTCCATAAGGAGAAAGACAAGGTCTAGGGAATCTCAGAGCCTGACAAGTTGTTAATTTGTCTAACTTCTTGAATAGCTACTGAGACATTAACAGAAGAATCAGGAATGTATACACAGCATTCAGTTTTTACAATTGCACAAGTGACCCCCTGTGCTACTGTTAGAACATCTAATGCCATCTGATTTTGAAGGACAGCCTGTAATAAAAGATCATCTATCTCCTTATATTTTATAGGAGATCTACTGGCTGTTAGGTAATTTTTTATATGGCTGCATGAGCGTATAATACTAGGAAAGCATAATTAGAATCAGTATAAATATTGACCTTTTGCCCTTGCTGAGTTGTAGGGCTCTGGTCAGAGCTATGAACTCTGCTAGTTGAGCACTGGTTCCAGGTATAAGTGAGGCACTTTTTAAGAGTATGGTATAAAGTTACCATTGCATATCCTGCCTTTTTTTCCTTTTCCATGAAGGAACTGCCATCACAGAAGAAGGTTAAATCTGGGTCAGTAAGCGGGGTGTCTAATAAGTCTTTTCTAGCTGCATATGTAGGAAGAATTATCTGTTCAGAGTCATGTTTATTAATCTTAACTTTTTCCTCCCATTTTGGCAAGGTGGGATTTAAGGAAGAACATGTCTTTGTTTGAATGGCTGGTCACAGTATTTAGACATGATAAAATATCTCTTCCTAAGAGAGGAACTGGACTTTCAGGCATAATCAAAAGTGAATGGGTAAAAAGAAAACCATCCCAGTTACAGCCTAAGGGTTGTGAAAAGTACCAAATTACCTCCTCACCAGTGACTCCTTTCTCTGAGGTGTAGCCACTAGAAGGAAGGCCAGGATTGAAAAGAAGGACGGAGAGGCTTGCGCCAGTATCCAGCAATAGGCTGGGGTTTTATTTCCTCTATAGTCGTGATTACCCGGGGCTCCTCTGTGGAGATGACAGAGGGCCAGAGGGAGAGGGCAGTGAGTGCCCAGGGCCCTTCAGTCCTGCTGGACCAACTGATAGGATGGGTCTGAACTCTGGGGCCTTGGCCTCAGAGGGCAGGCCGACCTCCAGTGGTCACCTTTACAGTTGCCCAGGGGGCTTCTGAGTGCAGACCCTCTTAAGGTGGCCTGGCTTCTGGCAGCGATAGCAGGTAACTGTCACTGAGCTCTTCTTGGAGCCCTGAGAATCAGACCTAGGGTCTGTTTCTCTTAAGCGGCAGCAAAAGCAGCTGCTTTTTCTCGGTCTCTTTGTTTTCTCTCTTGGACTTCCTTTTCGTCACGGTTATAAAATACTGAGGAGGAAACTTTTACTAAAGTATCGAGTGAACTATCTGGAGCAAAAGCCATCTTTTGTAGCTTTTTTCTAATATCTGAGGCCAACTGTGTAATAACCTTATTATTAAGGATAATTTGTCCCTCTGTGGAATCAGGATTTAAAGAAGCATGTTTTATCAATGCCTCTCGTGATCAATCTAAGAAGGCAGAAAAGGTTGTTCATTACCTTGTTGTTGAATAGCTGATAATTTAAAGTAACTAGAAGGCTTGGTTTTTGTCCTTTTGAGACCTTCAAGAATACACACTTCAAAATGTCTCCTGTTCCAATCTCCTGTATTGTTGACAGGCTACTTGGGGTCTTGGGTAGGAACTGCCTGTACCCCAGTGGGAATTGGTGGTTCCCCTGGCTGTCTATCTTCTGGTCTTTTAAAAGTAAGAATATGATATTCATCTCCAAAGGCAATAGCAGCTTGTAATGTTGCCTCTCTCTCACTAGAAGTCAATGTTTGATTTAAGAGTAACATTACATCTTTCCAATCTAGTTTATATATCTGAGTAAATCTTCTAAAGACATCAATGTATTTATCAGGGTCATCTGAAAACTTTCCTAGTTCTAGCTTAATTTGCTTTAAGTCACTGAGAGAAAGAGACCTATGAATGGAAGTAGTCTCATAAGGATTATAATTATACCTAGAGCATAGATAAGAATTATCTTTTAATGCAAAGAAAATTTTAACATACTGTAGTTCTAACCATTTTTCCTCTTTTTTACAATATGATTTTAGTTGTAAAAGAACATCATAATTAATACTTCCCTCGGTATTCCATTTTGGCTCTAGGGGGTACGTAGGCCACATCCTTCTACAGAGAAACACCATTTGACTTTTTTAACATAGACACATTGAACATCTTCCAGTGCTTGAGAATGCATTTTAAAGGAGGGAGGGGCTTTGGCATTGTGTTGCCCATTTCTTAATGTAAAAGCAATATGTAAGATTATGAAACCTTTTGTAACAGGGAATGAACTCAGGAAACTCTGCTGAGCTCTTTAGCCCTGTAGTGCTAAAGACTTTCAGATTGAGCTATCTGACTATGCAAAAAGGAGGTAACTAAGGCATCCCTTATTATTCCTATTTGATAAATTGTCCCTAGGCATCCCTGGGTTGACACTGTGCCAGAGCAGGTGGATGCCATCTGGAGAGCATGGAAGATAGATTCAGTCAGCCTCTCCACCCTCAGTCTGGCACGCAATCCTATCTTCCCCAATAGCTCATGCATTTTGCCTCCATAAGGAATGCTTAAAGAAGGAAGTATAACTCTGTCATAACTACTACTTTTGCCTATCACAAAAGGTGGGCTAAAACATATTTATTCTAGAAGATTCCCTCAGAAATATAGACAACATCTATTATAAATTGTGCTGCTATGAACATGGGTGCACATATACCACTGTGATATGAACTTTTCAGTTTCTCTGGGAAAATACACAAGAGGGGAACAGCTGGGTTGAATGGAGCTTCCAGTCCTAATCTTCTGAGAATTCTCCATACTGATTTCCATAGTGGTTGCACCAGTCTACACTCCTACCAACAGTGGAGCAGTGTTCCTTTATCCCCACAGCCTTGCCAACATTTGTTATCAGTTGATTTCTTGATGGCAGCTATTCTTTCCGGTGTGAGATGATATCTCAATGTTGTTTTAATTTGCATTTCTCGAATGACCAGTGATGGTGAACATTTCTTCATGTATGTTTGCCATTTGTATATCTTTATCTGAGAACTGTGTGTTCATCTCAGATGCCCATTTTTTGGAGAGGGTCTTTGAATTTGGGGGGGGGGTTGATGTTTTTCAATTCTTTATATGTTCTTTATATAAGTCCTTTGTCTGAGGGGTTGCTGGCTAAAATTCTTTCCCATTCTGTGGGTTTTCTTTTCACTCTGATGGTGATTTCTTTTGAAGTGCAGAAACTTTTCAATAATATGAGATCCCAGTTGTTGATTCTCTGAAGTGTTTCCCGTGGAATTTGCGTTTTGTTCATGAATTCTCTGCCCACACCTATATCTCCAAGATTTCCACCTACCTTATCTTCCAGTAGATTTAGTGTTTCTGTTTTGATATTTAAGTCTTTGATCCATTTAGACTTTAGTTTTGTGTATGGTGATAGGCATAGATCTAGTTTTAGTCTTCTGCATGTGGAGAGCCAATTTTTGCTCACCATTTATTAAATAGGCTATCCTTCCTCCATTGAACATGTTTAGCCCCTTTGTCAAATATCAGGTGGCTGAGTGTCTTTGTACCTATATTTGTATCTTCCAAGCTATTCCATTGATCCTCAGGTCTATTTCTTTGCCAGTATCATGCTGATTTTATCACTGTGGCTTTGTAGTACAGTTTCAAGTCAGGAATTGAGATGCCTCCTGCCTTGCCTTTATTGCCCAGAATTGCCTTTGCTATTCTAGGTTTCTTCTGGTTCCAAATGAATTTTAGGAGCGTTTTCTCTAGATCTGTGAGGTATGTCAATGGTATTTTGATTGGGATTGCATTAAATCTGTATAACAGTTTTGGGAGTGTGGCCATTTTCACAGTGTTGGATCTTCCTAGCCAAGAGCATGGAACATCTTTCCATTTTCTAATATCCTCTTCAATCTCCTTTTTCAGCATAGTATAATTTTCAGTATATAGGTCTTTCACATTTTTAGTTAGGTTGATTCCTAAGTACTTCATTTTTTTAGATGTTACTGTGAAGGGTGATATTTCCATAATTTCTCTCTCAGTGAGGTTCTTGTTTGTGTATAGGAATGCTATTCATTTTTGAGCCTTGACTTTGTATCCAGCTACACTGCTGAAATTGTTTATTATCTCTAGTAGTCTTTTGATGGAATTTTTTGGGTGTTCTATATAGAGTATCATGTCACCTGCAAAAAGTGATAATTTAACTTTTTCCTTTCCTATCTTTATTCCTTTTATTTCTTTCTCTTGTCTGATTACCCTGGCTAGTGTTTCCAGAACTATATTGAATAGGAGTTTGCCATGTTGTGTTACTGTTGTTAGTTTCCTGCCTTTCTCCCTTGTTTACTTTCTTGTCCAGCCTGGTGATTACTTTCTGTTGTTGTTCTGGAGATTGTGGTCATTTTTATCTCTATCTAGGACGTCCTTCAGCACTCTTTCTAAGGTTGGTTTGGTGGATATGAATTTCTTTAGTTGTTCTTGTATTTTGTTTCTCCATTAAATTTGAAAGACAGTTTTGTTTGGTATGTCCGTCTGGGTTGAAAGTTGTTTTCTTTTAGGGCTTGAAATACTTCACTCCAAGCTCATCTTAACCTGAAGGTTTGTGCTGAGAAGTCTGCTGTGATTCTAATAGGCTTTCCTTGATAGGTGAGTTGTGTCTTTTCTCTAACAGCTTTTAGTATTCTGTTTTTATGCTGTATGTCTGAGATCTTAATAATTATATGTCTGGGTGTAGGTTTATGTTGGTTATGACT
>PVJX010052035.1:0-10093 GCA_004027295.1 Dolichotis patagonum | reverse complement strand
ATGATAGTTCAAAACTCGCAACTAGAAAACCCCCAGAGACAAATACCCATTTTGTGTGGTTTCTGTGCTGGTCACTTTTAAGGGCCAGTGTGACTGGGCTCAGGGCAGTCTGTCGTTTCTGGGTGTGCATGGGGTGTGCGTGTCTGGGAGGAGTAAGAGTCTGTCTCAGTGCAGTGAGCAAAGAAGGCGCCCAGGGTCAGTGGGCGTCATCCACTGCCCCAGGGCCCACACTGGTCCAAGACTGGGCGCAGGCTGAGGCCACTCGGCCCTTGTGGGCAGCAGCCTCATCTCCTCGTGCCCTCCAGCGGCTCTGCAGACGCCAGCACTGACCACTGGCTGCCCTGGTCTTCGGGCCTGCCAGTCTGGACCAGAGCTGAAGCCCCAGCCCTCCTGGGTCTCTGGCCCATAGGCGGCAGACCTTGGGCCACTCTGCCTCCATCGTTCAGGAGCCGAAGCCTTAGCACCGGCTTCCCTGTGCGTCCCTCAGAGCCTTCTTTCTTCTGCTTCTCTGGAGAACCTGACCGAGGCAGAGTCCCTGTCGCTGCTTTTGCCTATTTACCCAGCTGCTCTCCACTTTCTCTGTGTCCCGCCCTGTGGGGCCCCAGCATCGGGTCCCCCCGCATGATGACACGTCTGAGATCCAGCAGAGCAGTGGTCTGTCCTGCGTGGTGAAATCCTGTGTGGCTCTCAAGCCACCTGTGGTCATGGCTGTGGGCTCTGCTGTGTCCCCACTGTCACAGGCCTTAGTGCCAGGCTGAAGACACATCAGGTGCCACACAGGTCCTTCTGGATTGACCTTGTGTTTTTCTACTCACATTACAGGTGTGCTAAGCAGCTGTCCTCCGGCAACGGATAACCTGGCGCTGTTACTGATGACACAGTTTAAACATCAGAGGGAGAAGACCTGGTGAGCACCTTCCTCTGGTGTCTGGCGGGCACGCACACACTTCCTACTCCTCACCTCTGTCACAGTACCCATCTTCCTCGAAAGCCTTTTCCCCTTTGCCGTGACAGAACATTTAAAACCGAGACCCAGAAAGTGCCTCCCGATTAAAATGGAATGCTGCTTGCCGCCGCAGGCCAGCTCCGCTGCTGCATTCCGTGGCTGCCCATTGTAAGTAATGACACGGGGCCACATATTATAACGACAGCCACAAACACACGCGCCGGTCCGCTCTGCTGAGACGACGCGGGGACAACGTTGCTGTCTATCCTTTTTCCCTACAGAAAGCAGAATTTTGGGGAAATGCAGACTGGAGCTGCTCTGACCCTTCAGGACATTTCCACTGGCTCAATGTTCCAAATGGTTTTGTTCCCCTCTTGGCGATCTGTATCAAGGGACTGAGTGTTCACAGCAGGCCTCCCCTCTCGACCCGGTGGCCCCAGGGACGGGATTCATCTCTGCAAAGGTCGCAGGGCAATGGAGTAGAAAGAGTCTCAGGCCTGCCACTTACCTGCAAGTGACTGTGGATGCTTGTGCCTCCATTTCTTCATCAGTGAAATGGGACAGTAATTACGGCCCTAAGAGCGTGGTGCCAGCATCTGGCTGGCATCTGGGGAGACCCTCTTGCTGCTTTGTCATAGCATGGTGGAGGGCGTCATGGCGAGGTGGGGCCGGGGCACCAGGGGTGCTCGCTTTCCCAGCAAAGCTGTCCCTGCAGTAACCCACTCACTGGTGATAAGCTTGACACATGGCTGAGGACAGGGTCTTGTGACCCAATCACCTCCCAAACACCTCACTGCTGTACGTCTTTAGCCTGTAAATTTGGGGTTAAGTTTCCAGCACAGACTTTGGGGTAACCTTCAACCACAGCACAGCTAAAGGGGCAAAGGGAGGGACGCCTGCCTAGCCCTGTGCGGGACAGATGGACGGGCTGGCTGTGCCCCACTGGCTGATCCCACCCAGAAAGCAGAGCACGAGAGACTTCGGGATGACATCTGGAAGGCCACTCTCCCGGCCATACAGCAGGGCCACAAAGCTGCAAGGTGGGCCCCGAGGGCTGCCTGACAACCCCGGCGCTGTGGTCTTCGCAGAGGGGCACGCAAAATGTCCCTCCCTGCTGACCCATCTCCGGGCCGTCAGCTGAGACACCCTCACGAATCCTCCCCTTTCATCCCGAAATGTGCTCCGTGTCACGGAGCAGGGCTGGTGGGAAAGAAACCAGGAAACAACGGCGCAAGCCTGTCTGCTGCCATCCCTCTGCAGCCAGCGCGGAGCTGACGAGGGGCCGTGGGTGCGCGGCCGTGCTCCTCCTGCTGGGTGTGCTCCGTGAGAAGCGCTTTCCTCTTGTGCAGTGCTCACCCAAACAGATCTTCTAGCCAGGCTTCGGTCCCAGGTGGCCTTAGTTTGACGGCAGCTTCCCCTGGTGGGGCTGTTGGATGAGAAGCTGCTGGGTGAGAAGGCTCACGCCCCCCTCAGGCTGCCTGCATACCCCTCCCACCACCACAGCGCAGCAAGGACCCATTTCCCCGGCACGAACACGGGACTCCCCGCTTAGTCTGGGGACATGACCTAGGTCTTATGACTCAGCAGCCCGAGGTGCCCCCACAGCCAGGGGTGGCCCCGCTCCTAACTTAGCAGTAGTGTGCATTCCTGGGTAGCACAGCCTTCAGGGATCTGGGACTGCAAGGTCACAGGTGAGAAACCAAAGCTCCCACTGTGCCTCGTTAGGTGCAGAGCTCAGGCACACTGCTTCCTGCACCCTGGAGTCCCGGTCTGGGTGTCTGTTGCAGGCAGGGTTTGCAAGGACAATAATTACACACAGGACACATAATTTATAGAATTACTTTCTAGCAGTCACCCAGAGTCAAACACACAAAAAATGCAGGAAATCTGTCCACACACTAAAGACCGGAAGACTCCATCTGAGGGCCTGGATCCCACAGCAGTGTCCTGCATGAGTGCAGCTGAAGACCTGGAACCCATGACAATGCCTCCCACGAGTCCAGTTGGAGGCCGAGAGCCCACGACAATGACTCACGCAGGTCTGTGTGAAGGATCTGCACTGGGATGGCCCAAAGGCCACTGGTGGAAGCTAGAAAGTCACCCAGGGGGAGGAAGGATCTGTGCCAGCAGGCTGAGGGGTCTGCACTAGAGCCACGAAAGGGTGCTCGAAGTGAGGACCAGCCCCCCCCCCAAAGCACCACAACCATCCTCAGTGACAACGAGGTCCCGGAAGTGATGCTGAGGGTAAGGACCAGAGCTCCCCAAAGTGAACCGCAGCCACTCTCAGCAACAACAAGGTCCCGAGCTCCTCTGATGAAAAGAGCCAAGTTCATTTCAGGAAAGAAGCTTGCCAGGCTCCTCCAGGGAAACCCACGGCAACAGGAGAACCAACAACACCCGCTTTTTGCTGTCCGGGTCTCCTTTCCGTGCTGCTGGCAGCCGCCGTCCGGGGCTCTCCGCGCCCAGCACCACTCTCAGTTCAGCTGTTGTGACGAGTTGAGCCCCAGTCGTCAGGTCACCACAGCATCCAGCTTCGGGAGAGACGGCTCCAAATGCTGGACATCAGTTCGGGGCCCAGCCAGTAACTTTGAGGGTATTGTCGCCCATCTGCTACCACAGTGGAGCCTCCAGCGGTCTATTCTGCTGTCCCGTCTGCTGCTGTGAGTGATGGCGGGCTGTGGGCGAGACTAGCGTATTCCGTGAACTGTTTCCACGAAGCATGCGTGGGCTCAGTGCTGGAAGAGCTATGCACAGGCGTCACTGAAGGCCAACACCTGGGAGTCCAGCCGAGCACGAGGACAAAGGAGGCAGAGCCTTACCCGTGTATGAGTTCAGCCCTTCGAAGGCAGACTGCTGCCTCCTCCGTGGGAAGGAGACCAGAGCCGAGCAGCAGGCTGCCCAGCGCCAGCCTGCTCTCCCCAGACCACGGCCCCGTACTGGGGTTGCTTTGGGAAATACCCAGCCACTCACAGAGAGGGGCAGGCCCTGTCCCTCAGCCTGAACAACTCCTGTCCCTCTCCCCGGGACCACTGCCAGGTCGTCCCGTTCTGCCCCCTCTACCTCTAATTATTAGTGGACAGTCTCTTGTGGCGGGTGTCTCTTGTGCGTATTTACAAGGATTTGGATTGTTTCACACTCTGAGCGTTCTAGGATCTTCACCCCCGTTCCTGTCTCCGAGGGTTTCTCCTTTCCATACCCTGTATAGGCAGGTGCTAGGGTCTGAAGATGTCTCCAAAGTTTGTATGTCTGGAATTTAATGCCCAGTGCAACAGGGTTGTGAGGCAGGGCCTTCAAGAGGCGGCCAGGCCGAGGGCTCTGCTCTCCTGAGGAAAGAAGCAGAAAGCACGATGGACCTCTTTCATTTTAAAAAGTAGCCTATGTTGCAGCCAGTTCTACTCCGCTCTCGTCTATTTACTGGGTGACATGAATGTCTCCCACCAAAGAGTGGCACCCAGAACAAGAAAGGGCTCTGCAGTGGGTGAGGCCTCAGGGCAGCACTGACACATGGACCCCCAGTTGTTGAAAGCATCAGTGAGAGGAAGAGAGGGTGTGAGGTTTGTGACAAGTTCCATACTTGGAAGAACTATGTTACAGGACCCTGAGGTCCTGAAGCAAGACCATGGTGTCTGCTAAGGTTTGAATGTGTCCCCAGAATGTTCATGTACTGGAAACTAAATCTTCACATCCATATGCTGATGGTATCTGGAGTGCTATTTAGGAGGTAACTGGGGCTAGATGCGGCCCTGACCCCTGCTGGGATTAGTGACTTTGTAGGAAGGAGAGAGGTCCAGGCCAGTATGCACACTCTGTGTCAACACCACTGCCCTCTGCCATGTTATGACATGCCAAGAAGACACTCCCCAGACACTGGCACTCGATACTGGGCTTCTCAGCTCTGGAACTATGTGAAAAAAAATGTCTTTTATAATTAGTGAGTCTCAGGTAGCAATGCCAAGTGGACAAAGACACATCCATCTGCAATAGGGATCATGCAGCTTTTGTAAAGAACTTCTGGCATGCCACCAGGTCTTGGTATAGCCCTGTCTTCTCACCACCAGCAAGGATGTGTCCACATGACGGAATCGCCTGTGACGATCTGTGTCCTGGCGGATACCCCCATTTCACACGATTGGGCGGACCCGGGGGCAATCACTCGTAAGATTTCAGATGAAATTGGTAAACTTGGGGTTGAGCAGGACCAGGATGAGAGGACCAAGCTGCATGGACAGGTGTTACAGACCTTTGAGAATCTATTTCTGTGGTCCTAGCTCCCTGATCTAAAGTTCTGTCTGGGTATGTGCGTGTGCATGTGTGTACATGCATGCGTGTGTGAGTGCGCATGTGTGTGTTCATTCAATGAGAACAAAAAAGAGAAGGATTTGAGTTGGTTTCACAGGTGGGTTGGGTCAGTGTATGGACAAAAATGGATGCTAACTACTGTCCTTTGAGGGTGACCTGGAAGACAATGGTGAGGACGACCTCGCCAAGGGTCAGCGCTGTGTATGGGAAGGGATGCAGCAAAAGGTCAGAATTTATGCTGAGTCTGGACAGCGGGGAATGGCCTGTTGACCGGTGAGGAGCTCAGAAAGACACTGTATCAAGAGTGAGAAGGTCTGGGGCAAAGTCACGCTGACGAGTGGGTGGTGGGGTCAGACAACCGTCAAGGCTGGAGATAACTGCAAAACATTGTCACCCACAGAGTGCACACAGCACGGAAGAGCACAGAGTTTCTGCACTGTTGATACTTGGGGGCATACAGTCCTTTTGGGGGACCGTACTGTGCACTACAGGATGTTTAGCAGCACATTCACTTCCTACCGACTGGGTGCTGTGACTGTATTCCCACCCTGTCGACCTCATTCCGATTTAATGACCGCTTTAAAGGCCCCCTCTCAAGTGCCATCGCAGCGCCATGCAGCCCATACAGTTTCTCGTGAGCGTCTCAAGCACCAAGGTCCATCTCAGAATCAGCTTCTGGAAAACCCATCCCGGGAGATGCAGCTGGGACTCCAGTTGGGATTCCCAGTGTTAGATTTAGGCGGATCCAGGCTTTAGTCTACTCTGCCCTGCACTGCTCCTTCCCTCGGTGCACCGGCTTAGTCCTCCTGGAGAGGACAGCTAGGCACGAAGCCCTGACACCTTCAGAGTGACTCCGGACGTTTCTTTCATTTGTCCCCTTACTGGTCCCACCGCTGCCTTCTTAGTCCCATCCACCGTCGTCCTTCCCCTGGAGCTTTGTGACAGGCTCCTACGTGGCTCCCTGCCTGCTGTCATGTCCATGTGTAGTTCATATCCTGTCTGCAGCCTGAGTGATCTGCAGAATCACTCTGCAGGCCACATGCTTGCCCCTTATGAAGCTGTGCACTTGTTTCCCTATGGAGGATGCAGGCTCCCCCTGCATCAAACCACGGGCAGTCATACCAGAGATGAGGGCCACAAATGCCTCAGAAAGGTGGCACCTGCTCAGGTTTGGGTGGCAAACGAGACGTTTTAAGCCCCCAGCAGAAAAGTATCCTTTCAAAGTTGGCTGGAGTGAGAAAGAAAAGGTTTATGGTCTGTCTTAGTTACTTTTTACTGAGGTAAAAAGTATTTTGCTGAGACAAAATACCTGATGCCTAAAGTTAGGGAAGGGAAGGTTTATTTCTTACAGGTTGGAGGTTTCAGTCCATATTCAGCTGGCTCCAAGCATCAGGGTGGCAGGGGCAGAGCGCAGTTCAAGGCAGCTGTAAACAGCAAGGTGGAAACCGGCAAGAGAGACACACACCTCCTTCCTGCCATTACATCGTATCCTGGCTCCAACCATAGGCGGGTGTAGCACTCACACCACCAATCCAAGTGCTAGACAATGAACCAATCACAAATGCTAGATTTGGTTGAGTCCATAACTGCATGAGGCTTTGGGGTCACTGACATAAACCATGACAGGGTCTTATTTCCTTTTGCATTTCAAAAGCTTTCCATAGCCTGGAAGAAACCCCTCAGCCTGCCCTTCCCTTCCTTGCTCTCCTCTGCCCTCCGTCTCCCCTCCCTCCTCTTTGTGGTTTAGCTCACACTGTGGAAAATCTGATCCTCCACTTGCAGATCCGACCATGATGCCTTCCTGCCAGCATCCTGCAGTTCTTTCCCATGGTTAAAACCATGGGCTCTGCCTTTTCCATTGTGAGACAGGTGGAGGAAGTGGAGGGCTGCCCTAGTGTCTGGCACATAGGTGGTGGGCAGCTCCTGCTGTGCACTGTTGGCCAATCACAAAAAGGGGCTCGAGGTGCCTGGAGTTCGGGAAGGAGCCACTAATGACCACTTCGGGCGGGCTGTCTGCCTGGAGGGCGCACTGTGGGCTGTGAAGACACTTCTAGAGGTGGACTCCAGGACCCTGGCCTCCTGGTGGACAGCTGACTCCCCTGTGAGGCACGCAGCAGCCACTGACTCTCAGGAGTGGCCGGGGGGAGGCCAGGCGAGGCGGTCTCTGGATGATGTTCTTCTTCTCCAGGGCAAAGCTCTTGGCATGGTTTAGGGCTAAACTTCTCCCAGAAGCCTGCTGAGGAGGTGACCAGGTGGCCAGTGGATGAGTGGGTTGATGAATTCTTAGCCAGCTGTGTGGTTCAAAGACAGCCTGGAAGCAGAGGCAGGACCGAGGGTGTGCTCTTGTCCCCAGCCCCTCCTGGCTTCCTGGCTGACCCTGGGAGAAGCATCTTCCCTCTGAGTGCCCCTCCTTCCACCACACGGTTTCTGCTGGGCAGCTGGCTGACCCTGGGACGAGCCCACCGAAAACCGAGCCACATAAACCTTTCCTCCTCTAAGCTGCGAGTGTTGGCTGTGTTGCACAGTGACAGGGAGGTGGCTAAGATTCTGCCTTCTCGGCATATTTGCACCTAAGACTTTGAGCACAGCCTTGGGGTGGGCGGGGGAGCCACGTCCTCTCTGCCTTGGGGAGATGGGTGTGAGGGGCTGAGGGTTTGGGGGAGCTGGCCAGACTGTCCCTCAGACATGCTCGCCCTGTTTGTTTCCTGGGGCTGATGGTGGAGGAAGAGTGGGGTTCAGGACCTGGGATAGCACCTCAGGCTTTCTTCAGGTAGATGTTTTTCCTGTGAGCTGGTTATTTTGTCTAAATTGAATTCCCAGAATATTAAACATATGCATAATCAAATGTAAGTACAAACCTACATTTGAAAGTCAAATATGAAAGGTTTCTGGATTTGTATCATTTTGCATTATCCAAGCGTCTGCTTTCATCCATAAGAATGAATAAACAAGAGTTGTTGGAGACCAAAATAATATTCTGGACAAAGTAGAATAATGTGTTAAGATGAAGAAGAAGAAATCCCTCTGAAGATGAAAAGGTTTTCACCTGAGACGGAGCGAGGAGATGCAGAATCTGCCTGTGATCCTCCATATGTATCACGCGGCCTGTTACTATCAAGGTGATGACGGGCTGCAGATGCTGCTGAAGGCAAGCAGGGAGCAAACACGAGCCTGCAGCACTCACCCTGCTCAGGGGGCGCTGCGAGTCCCGACTGCTGCGGCCTCTGCACACTGCGGACCCCCGGCAGCCTCCTGGAGCCCGGCTCACAGCCCTTTCCCACGGAACTCAAAGGCTTTCTATAGCTTAATATTTTCATAGGGAGTCAGAGAAAGTCAACCCCTTTAAGAGCCCAAGTTAGCTGGGTGCTAATTCATATTAAGAAGATTCTCCATTGCATTTCCTCTTTCCACTTTTAGAAAACAGTAGACATTTTGTAGCTTGAGGAATCTGCAAAACCTTCTAAAATAAGGAGAAAGAATTTACTATAAAACTAATTTTCTCCTGACAACTTTATATTTCTTGTCTGGTTTCCTAAGAAGCCCTAAAAATGCATTTAGAAAAGTGGGTTTCTTGATAACATTTTTGCAAGAATTTGTTCTATTTTTTAATGACTTATACATCTTCCTTTGTCAAGTGTAATAGGTTTCTGGATTGGGCAAGTAGAATCAGTGGGTTGGAATAGGATTTTAAAGTAAGCTGCTTGGGTCTTCTCTGAACATGGAGGTTGCTCTTTTTATTATGAAATACAACATAGTGCAGACTCGTGCAGTCTAACAAAGGACTGCAGAAGTGAGCTGCAGGCAGAATCACCCCCTGGGCTAAAGACAGAACACTGCCCACACCCCAGCGGCCCTGTGCTCACCCCTCCCCAGCCCTCTTCCTCAGATAATCATCTCCTGTTTCTCTTTACATGTTTACTTCCTAGATAAGGATTCCTAAGTAGACACAGCTTCTCTTGCTCTGTTTCTGTCTCTCTCTCACTGTGGTCCACTAGGCTATTATTATTATTATTATTCATTCATTATTTTACCATCTTTATTCTTTCTGATGCTTAAATTGTCCCAGTCTGACCAAAGGAATTCCTTTGTGTTAGTCAGTTTTCTGTTAGTATAACAAGCAGCTGAAATAAGGAGTTTATACGGAGAAAAGTCCTATTTTGGTTCATGGCGTAGGAGATTTCAGTCCCTAGTCTGTAGTTCCAGAAGCTCTGGGCCTCAGCTTAGAATTATAGTGGGAGCACAAGCAAACCCAAGCTGCTTACTCCATAGCCAGGAAGCAAGAGAGAAAGAGGAAGGCATGGCTCACAATCCCCGTGAGTGACATGCCCCACAATGACCTAAAGACGTCCCACAAGTCCCACCTCATAACATGTCCACTATCTCCAACATGGCACCAAGCTGGGCACCAGACTTTTAACTCGTGGGCCTGGAGGGACACTCCAGACATAAACTCTAGCACCCTGCAAGGTGGCTGATGTCCGTTAGACTTGTCCTTTTAATCTTTTCTTAAAAAGTGAATGTGGGTGCAGTATTACTTAGAGAAAATAAGATGTGCCCATTCTGACCGTGGAGTTCAGAGAGGTTTTTTTTTTCCCTTGCTCACTTGCGTTTGCTGTCTTTTTTTTTTTTAATTTTTATTTTATTTTAAAAAGGGGTAAAATTAAACACAACAAAACAGAACAGCACAGGACATAAGAAAACATAAATTTCAAAGCTTGACAACCAGATATCTTCACTATCTGTCATATTGTCTCTTGTTTTCTTCCAAATGGTTGTCCATATCTTTGCATATGGGGAGCTCATACTAAATAACATAGCCAATCTTTTCACAAGATGTGTAGTTCACTG
>PVJX010052034.1:0-10099 GCA_004027295.1 Dolichotis patagonum | reverse complement strand
CTAACAAAAACAGTAGTATGGTCATCTACTTACACACTTAAACTTATACGCAATTATATCCTTTAGATCACTTTCTTTTCCTCTCTTTTTTACAGTAGCAATTACACATTTTGGGTTTCATTACTTCTACAGTTATTATTACTTTTTACACTAGAGAAACAATGTGATATTTATAAATATGATTCTAAGTTATTTCACTAATGAGGATGAAATCAAGTTGTCTCCATTTCCCTATGAAGGTCTCAAGATCATTCTTTTTATAGCTGAGTAGTATTTCATAGTGTAAAAACACCACATCTTTTTCATACACTCTGCAGTTGATGGGCATAATCTTGGTTTGTTTCCAAGGTTTAGCTATTACAAGTTGGGCTGCTATAAACATAGGTGTACATATATCACTGTGATATGAACTTTTCACTTCTGGGAAAATACCCAGGAGGGGAATAGCTGTGTTGAATGGAGCTTCCACTCCTAGTTTTTGGAGAATTCTCCATATTGATTTCCATAGTGGTTGCACTAGTCTGTACTCCCACCAACAGTGAAGCAGTGCTCCTTTTCCCAGCAGCCTCAATAACATTTGTTATCAGTTGATTTCTTGAGGGCAACCATTCCTTCCGGTGTGAGATGATAACTCAATGTTGTTTTAATTTGCATTTCTTGAATGACCAGTGATGGTGAACATTTCTTCATGTATTTGTTCACCATTTGTATATCTTCATCTCAGAACTGTGCGTTCATTTCAGCTGCCCATTTTTGGAGAGGGTCTTTGAATTTGGGGGGGTTGATGTTTTTCAATTCTTTATATATATTTGATATAAGTCCTTTGTCTGAGGGGTTGCTAGTTAAAATTCTTTCCCATTCTGTGGGTTTTCTTTTCACACTGATGATGATTTCTTTTGAAGTGCAGAAACTTTCAACAATATGAGATCCCAGTTGTTGATTCTCTGAAGTGTTTCCCATGCAGTTTGCATTTTGTTCATTAAATCTCTGCCTACCCCTATGTCTCCAGGATTTCTACCTACCTTATCTTCTAGTAGATTTAGTGTTTCTGTTTTAATGTTTAGGTATTTGATCCTTTTAGACTTTAGTTTTGTGCATGGTGATAGGCATGGATCTAGATTCAGTCTTCTGCATGTGAAGAGCTACTTTTTCCAACACCATTTATTAAAGAGGTTATCCTTCCTCCAGTGAACTTGTTTAGCCCCTTTGTCTAGTATCAGGTGGCTGAGTGTCTTTCTACCATACTTGTATCTTCTAATCTGTTCCATTGATCCTCAGGTCTATTTCTTTGCCAGTACCATGTTGATTTTATCACTGTGGCTTTGTAGTACAGTTTCAAGTCAGGAATTGAGATGCCTCCTGCCTTACGTTTATTGCCCAGAGCCTTTGCTATTCTAGGTTTCTTCTGGTTCCATATGAATTTTAGGAGTGTTTTCTCTAGATCTGTGAGGTATGTCAATGGTATTTCAATTGGGATTGCATTAAATCTGTAGAACAGCTTTCAGAGTATGGCCATTTTATATATATGGATACTATTTAATCATAGAGATGAAAATACTGTCACTTATGGCAACACAGATGAATCTAGAGGACATTATGTTCAATTAAATAGTCCAGGCACATAAAGACAAATATCACATGTTCTCACTCAAATGCATGATCTAAAAAGGTTGATAACAAAGAAGTATAGAATAGAATCTGAGTCTTAGAAAAATGCAAGGAGGTAAGAATGGAAAAAGCATGGCTTATTAGTAAAGGAGTGCAGTTGGTTTGGTGGAATAATTTTAAATCTTCTGTAGGAAACTGTGATTAACAACAATTAACTGAATATTTCAAAATATGTAGTAGAGAGGATTTTGAATGTTTCCAACCCAAAAAATGATGCATGTCCAAAGTGATAGATGTGCCAGTTTCCCTCATCTGATAATTACACACTGTATATATGTATTGAAATGTTTCAATGTGCACCATAATTTTGTACAATTACTGTGTCACATAAAAGTAAAAATATAATTTAAAAAATAAAGGAAAGCCATCCTTAATTTTAAAATTTTACCCCAATTTTATCTTTTTATTTTAAAGGGGAAAAATTCAAAACATGTTAATTAGAGTTTAAAAATATTTAATACATTGCATATGTTATCTTTAAATTAGTTTTGCAGAGCACAAGGTATTTTCATTTAATTGTCCAAATAATATTAGGACAATTGATTCTTTTCAATGAACTAGGAGAAATTAGTAATATAGCAATCTTTACTATATATATATATATATATATATATATATATATATATATACAATTTCTTTCAGCTTGGCACAATAGGGAGGCAATATGATGTTTGCAAGTGAAAGTCTGATTTAGTTTACCTATGAGTATGGTCTCTAGTTACATCCATTTACCTATAACAGTCTCAAGTTTATCCTTCTTTATGGCTCCATACTAGCCCATTGTATAAAAATATCACATCTTTTTATCCATTGTTTGATTTATGGGCATTTAGGATGTTCCCAAGTTATAGCTATTAAAGTTGTGCTGCTATAAAAATGGATGGACCAATGTTTCAATTCTTCTGAGAACATACCAAGAAGGGGAATAACTGATTCAAATGGGACCTGCAATCCTAGATTTTTGAGTAATCTCCACAGTGATCCCCACTGTGGTTGTAACAGTCATCACTCCTACCAACAGTAGAGAAGAGTTTCTTATTCCCCACAGTACTGCCAGCATTTCTTATTGATTGACTTCTTGATAATAGCCTTTCTTTCCAGGCTGAGTTGGAATCCCATTGTTGTTTTCATTTGCATCTCTCAAATGATCAATTATGTTGAACAGGTTTTCATATATTTATTTGCCATTCATATTTGTTCATCTGAGAAGTGTGTATTTATCTCAGGTGCCCATTTTTGGATTGGGTCTTTAGATTTTTTTTAGTTCTTTATAAATTCTTGATAGTAATCCTTTGTCTGAAGAACTGTTGGAAAACATTTTTTATTATGTTGTGGGTTACCTTTTCACTCTGTTGCTGGTTTCTCTTTCTGTTCAAAAGCTTTTTAATAAGATTAGAACCAAGTTGTTGATTCATTGAGAGAGTTCCTGTGAAATTGGGGTTTTATTCATAAAATATTTGCCAAAACCAATGTCTTCAAGAGTTTTACCTATTTTATCTGCCAACAGAATTAATGTTTTCATTTTAATATTTAGGTCTTTAACCATTCTAAATTTAGTTGAGTGCATGATAAAAGATATGAGGCCAATTTTAATCTTCAGCATGTGTACAGCCAGTTTTTCCAGCACCATTTATTAAAGAGGCTATCTTTCTTCCAGTGAATGTGTTTGGCACCTTTGGAAAGATAAGGTGGCTTGGTACATTTGGAGTTGTTTCTGCATCTTCTAATCTGTTCCATTGATCTTTGAGTCTGTTTATTTTTTTCCAGTACCATGCTGCTTTCTCACAGTAGCTTTATAGAATAATTTCAACTCAGGGATTGTGATGCCTCCTGTCTTGTCTTTGTTGCCCAGGATTGTCTTCACTATTCTAGGTTTCTTTTTGATCCAGATGAATTTTAGGAATTTTTCTCTAATTCTATGATATAGGCTGTTGGAATTTTGATCAGGATTGCATTAAATCTGTATATTAGTTTTAAAAAGTAAGGTCATTTTCACTATATTGGTTCCACCTACCCAATAACAAGGGATGTCTTCCTATGTTCTAATATCCTTTTCAATCTTGAGTACTTCAGTCTTCTGAGTAGTGTAGTTTTCAATGTAGATGTCTTCTACATCCTTTGGTAGGTTGATTCCAAGATATTTCATTTTTTTGTATACTATTGTGAAAGATGATGTTTCCTTGATTTCTCTCTCAGTGAGTTTGTTATTCCAGTACAGGAAGGATACTGATTTTTCAGTGTTGATTTTGTATCTGGCTATGCTACTGAATTTGTTTACTAACTCTAGCATGTTTTAGTGAAGTTTGGGGGCTCTTCTATGTAGAGAGTGTGATGTCATCTGCAAATACTGATAATTTAACTTTGTTTCCTGTCTTTATTCATTTTATTTCTTTCCCTTGTCTAATTACTCTGGCTAAAGTTTACAGGACTATGTTGAATAAGAGTGGAGACAGTGGACATCCATGTCTTGTTTCTGAATTTAGACAGAAATTTTTCAGTTTTTGTCCATTTAGTATAAAGTTGACTATTGGTTTGTCACAGATGGCTTTGATAAAGACCATCAATTCGAATTTTTTGTAATTTTTTGTCATGAATTGGGGCTGGACTTTGTCAAAAGCTTTTCCACAGCTATTAAGATAATTGTATGATTTTTATCCTTGATTCTGTTAATATAATGCATTACATTTATTGATTTAGATATGTTGAGACATCTTTATCTCCCTGAGATGAATCCTACATGGTCATAGTGTATAATTTTCTTGATAATTTGCTGGATCCTTTTTTCCAGTATCTTATTGAGGATTTTTTCATGTATGTTTACCAAAGAGATTGACCTGTAATTGTCTTTCTTAGTTAGGTCCTTCTCCAGCTTTGGTCTCAGGATAATGCTGACTTCCAGGAATAAATTCAGGAGCATTGCTTCCCTTCGAATTTCATTAAAGAGTTCAACACATAGTGGTGTTGTGACTTCTCTAAATCTCTTACAGAATTTAGCAGTGAATCCATCAGGTTTTTTTGTTGATAGGTTTTTAATTACATCTTTGATTTAATTAATTGTTATTGGTTTACTTAGGATTTTTATATCTTCCTGATCCAGCTTTGGTAATCCATACAGATCTAAGAATCTGTCCATTTCTTCTGCATTTTCCAGCTTATTAGAATAAAAGTTTTCAAAGTAGGCATAGAAGATCTTCTGGATTTCTTTAGGGTCTGTTTTGATTTCACCCTTTTCATTCCTAATTGCATGGATCTGAGTCTTTTCTTTCCTGTTTTTGATAAGGCTGGCTAAGGGCTTATCAGTTTTATTTAATCTCTCAAACAATCAACTCTTCAATTCACTTATTCTGCCTATTTTTTCCCATCTCTAATGCATTAATTTATGTTCTGGTCTTGACAATTTCCCCCTTTGCATAAGTTTTGGCTTAACCTGCTCTTATTTTCCTAGAAGTTTAAAGTTCAGCATGATGTTGTTTATATGTGCTTACTGTTTTCCTGATACGGGTATTTACTGATATAAATTTCCCTCATAGGACTGCTTTAATTGTGCCCCATAAATTCTGGGATGTTGTACTGCCATTATCATTTAACTGGAAAAACTGTCTAATTTCTTCTTTAATTTTACGTGTAATCTATTTGTTGTTCAGAATGGTGTTATTTAATTTCCATGTGTTTATGATGTTCTTGTGGTTTCTTTTGCCATGGATTTCCCATTTCTTTGCACTATGCTCTGATAATATGCATGGGATAATTTCAATTCCTTAGCATTTATTTAAGCATGTTCTATGATTCAGTATGTGGTCTATTTTGGAGAACATCCTATGTGCAACTGAGAAGAATATGTACTCTGATGTTGTTGGGTGGAACACTCTGTAGACATCCACTAAGTCCATTTTATCAAAAGTTTGTTTCAGTTCTAACATTATATTGTTGATTATTTTGTATAGCTGATTGTGACACTGGGCCATTGAGATCATAAAACACAAGTATTGGCACTTATTTGATTTTTGATGCCCATTAGTAATTGTTTTATATATTTGGTTGCACTGATATTTGTTGCTTATAAATTTATGATTGTTATCTCTTCTTCTTGGATTGTTTCCTTTAAAGGGATGTAGGAACCTTCTTTATGTCTCTTAAATCAGTCTTGGCTTCAAATCCACTTTGTCTGCAAATAAAATGGCTACCTTTGCTTTTCTCTGTGTTCCTCTTACATGGAGTATTGTTTACCATCCATTGACTTTCACTCACTCTACAATTTTCCCTTTGCATTAAATATATTTCTTGTGTTCAACATATTGTTGGATATGGCTTCTTGATTCATTCTGCCAATCTGTGTCTTTTGACTGGTGAATTGAGACCATTAACATTGATGGTTGTAACTGATATGTATTCACTTATCCCTCTCATGTTATTTTCCTGTTGGCTCCCTTTGTTGTTTTCTATTCTTCTTTTTAATTCTTTGCTTTGTTTGTTGAGTTCCTTTTGTTGGGTTTCACAGAGTTGTAGTCCTTGTTATATCTTCCTAGAATGTTCTTCAAAATATTTTGGAGTGCTGGTTAGGTGGTTATAAGTTTCCTCAGATGTTCTTTGTAATGGAAATGTATTATTTTGCCATCAGTTTTGAAAGATAGTTTTGCAGGGTACATCAGCCTGGGTTGAAGTTTGTTTTCCTTTAGAACTCCAAGCTCTCATTTATTTGTATGTTTCTGCTGAGAAATCAGCTGTGATTTTGATGGGCTTTCTTTTATAGGTTATTTTTTCTTGTTTATAAGAACTTTTAAGATTCTATTGTTGTGTTGAATTTCTGGACTCTTGACTAAGATATGCCTGACTGTAGACTTTTCTTTATCATCGCTAATTAGAATTTTATATGGCTCATTTATCTGCAAGTCAAATTCTTTTTCTCTACTAGGGAAGTTTTCTGTGATAACATGTCTGTAAACTGTTACACCTTGTGACACCTCCTGCTTTTCCAATGACTCCAGTGTAAGTTATTCCGCTCTGTCTCATCTAGCATTTGCTGGATTGGTTTCTCATGGTCTCTTGTTATTTTTAAGAAATATTTCTTTTCATGATCACTAGCTTCAAAACTGTCTTCTATATCTAAATCCTGTCATTATATTGGCTTAATATGCAGCAAATACTTTCAATAGAATTTTTTTCTCCTGGATATCTGCTTGAATCAGCTTTATGGGTTCCATTTTCTCCCTATATTTCACATTCCTGACTTCCATAATTTTCTTAAGTTAGTCCATTTTTTTGTATGTATCTGCTCTAGCATCACTAAGCATGGTATTCATTTTGGGTACTATCTCTACACCTATCTGAGAGATTATTTTTATTTGATTTTTTCAGAGCTTTATTCAATTGTTGTCACAACTTCAGAGAGGCCAGATGGGAGGTTCTCAAATTGTCCCATTGCATTGCACCCTGGGCTTGCTTTGGTGACTTATCTATGGTTTCTTCTTGTTTAAGTGTCTACTCACTTTCTTTTCTTCTTTTTTATTTTAATTCCCAGGTTGATGCTTATAAATAGCCTATGGTATGTTGCTTTATTACTAGTATTTAGGACCTTTATGTAATGACTCCTTCTCTGAGCTATCTTCCAGGTGTAGGCATTTTTTGGATTTTGAGTTTGCTGAAAGAGTAGATGTAGATGAGTACAATTAAGGTGGAAGGACAGAGGAGGATTGTGTTAACTTTGGGAAACTAGTGCAGAAGAATGGAAGGAAAGAGAGAGGAAGAGATAAAAGGAAGAACAGAACAGAACCACAGCCACAAAGAGACTAGAAACCATGTTCACACTCTTAAAGGAGCAAGATCAAACAGTGAAGGAGAAAAAGAATGAAAGCAGAAAACAAAAAAACAAAAAAATTCCACAACTACAGCAACAACAACCAAAAAAAAACAATAGAGAGAGAGAGAGAGGAAACATAAAAACAAAAAAAGTCCACTTCCAGGGTTGTCTTTTCTTTCACTGGTAGAAAATGTGTGGAGCCCCAATCCATGACAATCTATCTCAGCAAGTCAGCAATAGTGTTTTGCCAGCATAGTTGATAATTTCATCTAGCCTATATTTTCTGGCTGATACCAGACTTATTCGACTTGCCACCATCAGTGCAGCTTCTGCAGACCTAAGCCCAGGTGGGAGCCATTAGATGGAACCAGTCACAGGTTTGAGTTATGACCCAGCTGGCCCATCTCCAAGATGACCCTGGCCAATTTCCCTCTCCTGCAGGAGGACTGAGCCCTCAGTACTCTCTGCCAGCCAATGCAGTCATTCACATTCTTTGCTTCCCTCCACTACCATGTCACTCCACAAGAGTGCTCTGGGGTCACCAGCTGTTATCATGTGTCCACAGGTTTGAACTATTCCTCTCATACAGTAAGTCCCGTCTCAGGAAGAATGCACCACTGGCTACCTCCTTCTTCTTCACTGATATTTCTCTCTTTGTTCTCTTTGTGGGCTTTGACTCACACTTCAGATTTCCCCTAGGTTCAGGGGACCCACTTTCCTCCTTCTTGTCTTCCTCACATTGTTGTATTCCAGCATCTGAATGGCAATGCTCAGAGAATCTCTTTCTCTGCTACTTACTATTTCACCATTTTTGTCTCCCTCCTATATCCCAATTTTATTGGCCACTAAGAAATCCCAATTCATTGATATTTTGATTAGAAACAAACCTTTTATATGGTCTCAAAGTATCTCTTTACAAATTAAAAATTTATTCCTAAGGTGAAAATAGTGACTTTATAGTTGACAGGTCTAGAAGACACAAGCTTAATTGAAAGTTCAAAATTTAACACAACCAATCAAGCATTATCATGAGCCTTGCAACATATACACTAAAAGGGAATAATGTTTCTTATGTAGTAGTATTCCTGACAAAAATTCTAATCTGAATTTTTCTTATGAGGAAAAATCAGATAAAACAAAATGGTAAATTCTACAAAATAAATGCCCTGTATTCTGCTATATAACAAACCAAAAATTGCTGAGGATGTGTTGCAGAGTAAAAGCAACTAGGAAGTCAATGACCAAAGCAGTGTATAATTCTGAATGAAATTGAATTAGGAAAAAATAAAAGAGCCACAAAGCTGTTTATTAAAACAATTTGGAAATTTTAATAAGAAGTATGGATTAAGTAATTGGCATTGTATCAACATGATTCACTGATTTACATTGCTATACTGTGACTAAGGGAATTTCCTTGTTTTAATAAATGCATACAAAAGTAGTTGATAAAGATGTTTATTGCTGCCTGGAAGCTGAGGGCATGCAAGTTGAGTTCTAGCATGCTTGCCCACACTCAGGAAGGGTTCTGGACCATAGTCCACAGCAGCTAGGACCTCACCCAGCTTTCTGAAAAACCATAGAAGCATGGGAGATCATGTGGGCCTGAACAGGATATGCCTAGCCACCTCCATTGAGCCCCTGGAGGTGATTCCCAGCACACTTATCCTCACTCGAGGTCAGGTTTGGATCATAATTCCCAGCAGTTAAGACCCCAGCCACCTTCCAGAAACATCTTTGGAGTTACAGAAGTTTCCAAGGGCCTCACTGGTCCATGCATAGCCACCTCCATTGAGCCCAAGGAGCTGAGCACTCATGAGGTGAGTTCCAGTGAGCTTGTGCTCAGGGAGAGATTGGACCATTTCTCCCAGCAGTTAGGACCCTTCCCAGCATCCTAGACCTTGGGAAGACACATGGGATGTTCCTGCAGGGATGACTGGGCCACACACAGTGACCTGCAGGCAGTCACGAAGAGCTGTGGGTGCATGAAGGTATTTCCAGCATGCCTATGGGAAGCTTTGGAACATCACTCAAAAAAGTATAGGCAAATGACAAAACAAAGGACCAAAATGCAATCTCAAACCTTCAGCCCATCCCAAGCAAGGCAAGGAGCCATGTACATAGAAGAAAATATAAGCCATACAACTGAAATGATATCAACTGAAATAAACAACTCCAAGAAGCTACAAAAGAACTCAAATCACAAATAAACTCCCAGGTAAAAGAATAAATGATAAGTGTAATGTAAGAAATGCTAAACACATCTAAAGAAGACATAGTTAATAAATTAGAGGAACAATGCAAGAAGATGGAAACCCTGAATGAACTATAAAAGAGACAAAGAGAATGCATGAAGCAGATTCAAAGAGATATACAGGAAATAAAAATTACATTGAAAGTTGGCAAACCACCTCAATGAAAGTGAAGATAAAATTTCAGACCTCGAAGATAAGATTGCAGCTAGTGAACAGAAAAGGAAAGATCTTTTAAAAATAAAAAAGAATCAGGAAATAACAATTCAACAGTTGCAAGATATGCGAAGAAAAAAAACATAAGATTAATAGGGATAAATGAAAAAGAAGAGGGCAGTACAAATTATATCAATAGGCTATTTACAAAAGTAATAGCTGAAAACTT
>PVJX010052033.1:0-10102 GCA_004027295.1 Dolichotis patagonum | reverse complement strand
TTTCAAGTGGTTTGAAAGGATAATTAAAAAGAAATTTCCAGGATTATCACTGCATTTATGGAAAAGCATAGTTTTAAAAGTCTTATTATTTCTGCCTTTCTGGAATATTCATAAAATAAAATGAAATATTAATAAATATTGTGAGAAAATTTTCTAGAAATGTTTATAGTTTTTTGTTTGGAACTGAAATTTAATGTATTATCTTTGTTTAAGATTTTTTTTAACTACACAGAAATTCACACATGATTTTTACTTCTGAACTCTAGAAATGAGTTTTGTGAAAAATTATATATGTACTCTCCTTTAGTATTTTTTTTATAAAAAGGTGACATACTCCTGTAAGTAAAATGCCCATATCTGTTTTAATGTAAATCATTACAGTTGGTAGAGAATCTTCTCTCTTTAATTTAGTGCATAAAGAGAGAACTAAATTATGCTGAAGCATATGTCTTAAAAATAATTTAAGTGATAGAAATTATCCTTATAGTCAAGAGGAAATTTTATAAAATCAAAGATAATAAATAAAAATAATGATGTATTAAATTTGGGAAATTAAAACACACTTAAAGAGTGCCTGTTGTACTTTATCCTACCCAGTTGTACTGTATCTCGAAACAACTTTGGAAGAACTATGAATCTATACATAGTGAAGTTTTATTTATTTCATTTGTTCTTTAGAAACATACTTCTTTGTTCTCAATGATGGAGTATTCATTGTTTTGTTTTGTTTTGTTTTGTTTTGTCAGTCTCTTTCCAGACGCTTGCACATATTGTACATGAGTAAACATAATCTTTGTGATGCTAAACTGTGCCATGTCCATTTGACTGGATTGAGAACCCATCTAGCAGATCTGTAGTGGTGTGTGTATCTGTGGATGACTGACACATAGGCCACAAACTGAGCGTGGAAGACCTACCAGAATGTGGTTTACCCAAGCAGTAAGCAGGAAAAATTAAAAAGGGATTCAAAAGGAAGTCTTCCTTTTTCCTTTTTGGAAGAGACTCCCTTTTTGTTATTGCTTCTGGAGATTTCTTTTCAGTTTCCTCAGGCTTCCAGCACAGCCTCTTCAGTTTGACTTTGTGACCAGGAGTTCATACTGGGCCCTGCAGTGGGCTGCAGGTCTTCCATCTTCTACTGGATACATTCTGAGAAACAGGCCTTTCGCTCATTGTTGTTGTGTGGACCTCATACAGTGTAGATGACTACAGGGTCACCAGTGAGAAGAGCATTTGAATTATCATCGCATATGGGATCCATTTAGGACTGAATTATTATGTAGCTCATAATTGTGCTGTATGACTCCATTCACATTAGATGTTTATATTAGTCTCCATTATAGACACAACTTGAATCTGTAGTTTCTAGTAGCTAGAGGTAATGAGAAACTATTGATCATTGGGTACAGAGTTTCAATTTTACAAAATATAAAGTGTCCTGGAGATTGATATTGGCGTCAATTACCTAGCATAATGACCACATTCAATATCATTGAGCTGGGCCAGGGATTTAGCTCAGTGGCATATGTGCTTGCCTGGTGAGTCCAAGATCCTGAGTTTAATCCCTGGCTATATATATATATATATATATATATATATATATATATATATATTTATACTGTTAGTTTAAAAATGGATAGATTCCAAATTACGTTGTGTGTATTTTACTACAAAAATTGATTTTACAAGCTATAATAAATTGTGCAAGACTAAAGACAATTAAACATCACAAATGACTAAAATTTTACACATTTTTTCCAGGACTTAAGGATGTCTCATATTAACAAACAAATGTTTGCTATATTAACATTGCAGCATAAAAATCATTTTCATACACAGTTTTTCTTAATTTTCATAAATAACTCTTATGAACTGTGAATTAAATTGATGGCAGAAACAAAGAAAAATAACAACATGAGAATGTATTTTAATTCACTGAAACTGAAATAAATTATATACAATTAAATAAACAATATTCATCCTATCATACTATTTTATATGTATTTGCTTAATGTAAATAATATGAAAGCAATAATTACTATTATTTGAAAAATTGCTCTTAAATTATATACAGCATTTATATCCATGAAAATTGATTAAATCTTTTGTCTAATCAATGAATGTACTGAGAAACTTACTTAAATATAAGAAAATATTTCAAAAGAAATTGACTTTCCTAAAAGTCATAATTTAATGGAGAAAATGATAAAAAAAACTTTATCAAGTCATATGCTAATTTTCAGTTGAATAAAGGAATAAAAGTATTTTAAATAATTCTTTCAAGTCATTTCTTCTTTTTATTTCTCTTAAATTCCTGGATGTTAAAAATTGACAGGGATTTTGAGATCATGTTGAAAATACTTCAAATTACATTTAATAAGTTAATTAAAAGAAGTATTTTTCATTAGTAAAAGTTGTCTTCATAAAAGTACATTTTTTTAGTACCATTACTATTATATCAAAAAATTTGTGAGTAATGGATCTTGCATTATTATTTTCTAATGTGTCTTATGCACAAAATAAATAATGCTATATACTGCTGTGAGAATAGGTGGTTAAGCAAATAAAAATATAATTTAAATGAATTTAACTATCAAAGTGCTAGTTCTATTGTATCCAAAGCACTGTCAAATTTTGACAGAGACATGAAAAAAGATAAAACTTTCTCTACCTACCCATGAGACTTAATTTTAGTATAGAAGGTATATAAACAGATGTCTTTGAGGAAAACAAAAGGAATAAAAATAATATTTAAAGTCTAAATTTCACTTAATGTAGAGAAACACAAGTCATCCGGAAAATGTGTTTCCACCTGAGGATGGGCTAGAAATAGTAAAATGCTTTATTTCTCACAGAACAGACCAAAGAAAATTAGCTACCCATCACCAAAGCACCAAAACTTGAGACCTCCTCTGTTACAAGTTATTTAATGTTCAAATTTCAGCTTTAGATCAGTATCAGTAGAGAATAGTAATATTGAAGCGCTGGTTTTACTCAGGTAGTGGATCAATGGTATAGTACATGATACTATTCTTTCTTTGCCCTCATAATTAGTGCCTTTTGTTATCTGTAGATAGCTTTTGAAAGTAATTTCTTCTTGCTTTTAGAAAAATAGAAAGTGGAAAAATCTTATTGTCACAAATCAAGTTAAGCTATAAATTTTTTCAAATCTATTGGTATCTCAAGCCCCCAAATGTCTAACTTACTACTTTTGTACTTGTTACTTAACTTCACTAAACCTCAATTTTAGCAGATATAAAATTAAAACAATGCCTTTGGATTATTACTGTAGTTGCTGATATTAAGACAAAAAAGTATGTTAAGTACCTTGTAAGTAATATTGTATTCTCAATAAGTGTTTAAATAAATCTACCTATAATTTAAAATAATTATCACCCATTGTCATAATTCAAAATCATAGTTTTACTTTATATAGATCAAAAACTAAATAATAATATCATTATAAACAGTTTCCCCTTCAATTGACAGATGAATATTACCAAGATTTCTGTTGTCATCCATTTCCTACGTAGGAAATTTCATTACCTAGTTACAAATCTTACATTTAAAAATCTATATGACACTATAATTAACACGTTTAAATAAATAAAACGAACCTGCAAGGATTTGTCAGCCAAGCACGGTAGCACCTATTACCCAGGACTTTGGAGGCTGAGCCAGGAGGATTGCCATCAGTTTGAAGCCACTTTGGGTTGCATAACGAGTTCTGGACCAGTCTGAACTATAGAATGAGAGGCTGTCTCAACAACAAAATATTTCATAGTTTATATTTTAAAATGATTCCTTAATATTCCTAATATTACCCAGTTATTCCTGTTGCTATTTTTCATTCTTCATCCTGTATGGAGACATTTTACTGATTGTTACAAATTCATACCTTTCAACATAAAATATGTTTAGAATCTATTCTACTGAAATTAATTGTATTTTGAAAATTTGGTGTAAATTAATGATTTTTTCATTTTATTTAGGTTAAAGTTATCACTTTCATATAATGCAACTGAGGTCTTTATTTGAAATGGTAGTAATTGCATTTATAATATCACTTAACATAATTAAAACTTACTGAGATCTTTATCATTATGTTATTTTTGCCTTTTGAATATACCTTAGTACCTTGTAGGACTCATTTTATTTCTGTTCATTAATTTTTGTCTTATTAATATCAATTATATGTAAAATAACTGCTTTTCTACCAATATTATTAATTTAGTATGCTTCACATTGTCCATGAACAAAAAATAATAATTTTAGAATAATTCATATTTTTACATAGAAAAATTTCAAAAGACTTATCAGCTTCAAAACTTCTATGGGAGGGGCCACAAATTTTCTAAAGCCTTCAAAATATCCCAGATTCCCTCTCCATTACTTTAGTTTTGTCCTTATTTTAGTCTTTGTCCATTGCCTTCTTTGTAATTTTTTCCCATTTTTAATGTCTTTCCATTTACTTTTTCTTCTCTGATTTGTTCTAGTAAATATAGAGAGCATAATTGTTAATTTTTAGGCATTTATTTTCTATTATTGTCCTGATGCAAAAACAAATCTATTGAAAAGTAAGTTCTGATCCTTTTGGTTTTCTTAACAGTACTGTGGTACTTTAGGTGCCACTTGTGAGAAATTGTCTCAGTTACTTTTCAAGATATTTTGGATTTGCATAACTAACGACATGTATATGCATGATAATTTATATGTAACACAAGTTATGAGAAACAGTATAAATGTTACATTTGGAAGTTCACATGGCTGGATTTCATTATCTAGAAAATATTTTGGATTATGTAAACTTTGATTTTTATTATTTATTACTGTGAAATAATCCCAGATATGGACCTTATCACCATAATGAAACTGGTAACATGCAAAATCAAAGCGGTAGGATCAACTTGAAAACTAATAAGAGCAGAATATTTGATTCACTAGTTATAGACCTTCTATCTACAAATACAGTATGTTTGTTATTGTATTGGTATTAGATTAACATATGAAATAGGTAAATTACAAAATCATCCTCTTTGCTATTCAAATAAGAGCAATATATCTTTTATTTTCTGAGGAGAATAGTAGTTAGCTCTTGATTTTCTGAGATGGATTCTGCTAGTGTAGTGCAAACTGATATGAGGTAACAGTAGTAAAGTTATGACAGAATGATTAGTAATAAGTTTACACATATTTTTATACTTTTAAAGAAATTTATTGTAAGAAATTATTTTGTGCAAGTATATAACCACTGGTGTTTAAAATTCATGTAACTGAATTGTAGTCATACCTCAGTTCTTAAATTCAACTAGTTCCACAATTCTGGAAATGATAGCCACATTTGTGTTTGTGTTGGAATTATGGCCACAGTCATGTCTGTCACCTGATGCACAGTTTGTTAACAAAAACTGTTTGCAAACCAAATTGTTAACAAACAGGCCTAGAGGAGAAGAGAACAAGAAGTCACCAAGAAGCAGGCCCTCCCTGTGAATCAATGCCATGCCCAGGCCACTGGAGTGACAACCAGACCCTAGCCTTTTCCCATGAGTGAGCACCATTTGCAGACTGCAGGAAGAGAACAAGAAGTCGCCAAGAAGCAGGCTGTCCCTGCAAATCAGCCCTATGCATGGGTTACTGGGAGTAGAGCCAGCCCCTTTCAGCATGCAGGCTGGGAAACAAGAAGAGCCAACACCAAAACCACCCTACCCCCTTCCCCATAAGCAACAGACTGATCCAGTGAAAACAGTCTGCAGTGATAGTTATTGACATAAAATGCGATTTAACACTTGTAGTGTTTATAGTGCTTCACCAACTTTGCACATCTAAAGCCAGTAGTCTGATCATCCATTCAGAGGTTAAGGGTAGGCAATGTAGCATCTATGGGGGATCTCATTTTGAAAATGATAACCATTGTTAATTCCCTATTATCTTGCTTTGCAGTCTTTATAATTTTCATTGTTTTGTTAGGTTGGGTTTAATTCTATTTTGCTTGGTTTGGCTTTATTATATTTTATGGCATGGGCAGCTATTTCAAAGATAACAAGGTGTATTGTGGTAGTCATTTTGGATTTACTATTATCTTCTCTTGAAGTCCTTTATTACATTCATTGTTTTTTTTTCCTTGTTTGTTTGTTTGCTTTTTTGTTTTTTGTTTTTCTTGGTACCGGGGATTGAACTTATGATCTTGTGCTTGCCAGACAGGTGCCTGTACCACTGAGCTAAATCCCCAGCCACGTTGCTTTGTTTTTATTGGTTCTATTCTTTTCTATTTTGTTTGATTTTTACTATGTCTGAAAGTAACTGCAGGTATTTTGAAGGCAACAAGAGGCATTATGTTGACCATTGTTAATTCTATATTGTTTTAAAGTCCTGTGTGACTTACACAGGTTTGTTCTTATTGGCTTTATTCTGTTTTATTTTGTTTGGTTTTATTCTCTTTAAAATAAAAAATAATAAAAATTAAAATTAAAAAAATGATAGCAAACAAAATCATTCATGAACTGAGATACAACTGTGTCTTCTAAAGATTATATCAACTCTTTACAAAATTTCCACTGGACACTAATATAAGAACTACATGAATTATGAAAAAAAGGAATGTTATTAATATCATAACTATGCATGACAATTAATACTTCAGTTTATATTTTAAAGGAGTGTGCACATTCACATTTAATGTTCTAATAGCTATTTTTCTGTACTACATCTAACAAAGTATTGACATTGATATTTTCAAGCTATTTTTCAACCCTGAGCCAAGAAGTAAACTTAACATTTTATCGTTATATAAGTGGATAACTCTCCACTTTGTTTTTACAGAGATATTTTAGTTACAAATCATTTTAAACTTTCTTACAATATGAATTTATTGGATCTTATAACATTTTCACACTAACACTTATTCATTTCTATTCAAATTTCAAAAGAATACATAAAAATCCAGCACTTGATCATATGAATAAATGATAGCAAGAGTTCCAATTACGAATGTTATGACTTAGATCTAAACTGTATCCCAAAAGTTTTAGGAGTTCATAAGTGGGCCTTATAGATGATTGGATTGTGAGGACTAAAATATCATCAGATAATGAATCCATTGCTGAGATCGTAATTAAATGACATCATTAAAAGATAATAGGACCTTAGAAACTGGATGGCCTTTGTAACTCTACCTAGTACCTGCCTCTTTTTCTCTGGCTCTTTCCCTCCTTCTCTGGCTACTTGCTGCCATGAGATAAGCAGCTTTCTTCTCCCATGCCCTTCCCCCGTGATGATTTGTGTCTCACAAGACCTAGGGCAACAGAACCACCAACCATGGACTGAAACCTCAGAAGCCATGTGCCTAAATAAAATGTTCTTTATTTCTTTAAGTTTTTTTAATACTGCACATTTACTAATAAGATGAAAATGCAGCAGAGAAATTAGAGTTGGGTGAGAAGTAGTTGCTGTGATAATACAGGACCTTATGCTTGAGAAGCACTTGTGAGTGGTTTGTAGGACCAGTCTGATTTTAAGAGATGGGATGGAGAAGTCCTAATATGTCATAAATGCAGCTTAACGGATGATTCTGACATGACCAGGAAAATCTGATAGGAATGGGAATGGTAAAGACTGCTTAATGAAGGTTCAGCTGAGAGCAAGATCTCTAGTAGTAATTGAAATAAAAGACATCAGTCACATTGTGGGAAACAAGTTGTCTGCGTTTGTTCATTCTGTGAGACTTTGTGTGAGGCATAATAAAGGTGAAGGCCTAATTGATTTTAAGGTAGAACAGTATGTAGGCATCTGCAGGGGCCTTGTTGGTTGCTTCCAGCCAGATTTGTAGTGAGAATTAGAAATAAAGGGAATAGCAGATAGATTGTAAAAACCTGGCAGATTAGCAAAAACAAAAACAAAGACAGAAGTGTAGATATTGGAGCCAAGTAAGTATAACCATGTTGCTAAAGAGATTGTGCCTGTATGAGGAAGGTGAGCACTTTCCACTTGGACAATCGTGTAAATGCTTTGAGAGCTTCTGGAGAATCAGCAGCACATTACGCTTGCACGCCCAAGAAGACCTAAGCATGACAGCATTTAAAAGACTTCGATTTCACATGGAAGTCCCAGTTCACTTTACTCAGGGCCACCCAGGAAATTATTTCTCAGGTATTCATTTCATGGTGTTCATCTTTCCAGAAACTCAGAGACCACTACCTCCAGTGGTCAATTGGAACTGATTACTACTCAGGCCTTAACTGCGATATGTTGGTGACACTTAGAGACTAAAATTGCTTTCTACAATGTGATGGGGATGAACTTTTTGAGGGCTAGGTGTAAAATGATGTGGTTTCTATCTAGAATGTCCTTTACATTTCTCATCTGTTCAGAAGTGAGTCTTTCAGGAGGAGATTGGATCATGAGGGCTGCAACCTCATCAGTTGATTAATCCATTGATAGGATCATAATTCAATGGCATTGTTAGGAGGTTATGGAAATTTAGGACGTGAAACCTAGCTAAAAGAAGTACATCCTTGAGGTGTGACCTGAGGGGATCATACCTGGCGCCCAGCCTCTTGCCTCTCTGACTCTGCTGGTTCTGCTTCCTGGCTGCTGTGAGGTGAGCAGTATTTTGCCTTTTGCCGCAATGATCTTTTTTACCTCAGACCAACAGCTATAGATCCAGTTGACTATGGATTGAAACATTGGAAAATGTAAGCTAAAGTACATCTCTCTTCCTTCAAGTTCTTTACATCAGGTATTTTGTCAAAGCAATAAAATTTGACTAACACAATCATCACATAAAGTTTCTTTGCATTCTCCTTTGATAATTTACATTTAATTGGTTAATTTGTAGTTAAGCAGTAAGACTCCAATGTGTAATTATCTGGAATGGCTGAAAATTTACCAGAGCAAGGATAGTTCAAAACTCTAATAAAGTAGCAACCCAAATATAAATAAACCAAAGAGTATTAAGACTAGTTTATTTCAGTAGTATTCTGATATTATTTAAAATCTTGGGAAAATGGAAATGTAGAAGTTATAATAAATAGCATAAAGCCTCAAAGAATGGAAATTAGGATAAGATAAATCTTTTTCAGCAGACAGACTAGAGGTAACATAACAAGGGATGCCCTAATCAGTATTAGTGACTTAGTTTCTATTCCAATATAGCACATAAAAGAAATTATAAATTGTTTTGTCACATTCCCAAAAGGGACAAAACAGCTGTTGTTTGGAAAACCATTAATCAGAAATACAGAAATTTTCAGAGATATTTGAAATTGAAATATTTAAGATTTTTAAAAAGATTTGGAGAAACACAAAACATATATAGTGTGTGTTGCAACAGCAGGATATATAACAGATGGCAAATAATACTGTATGAAGACACTTTTATTTATCTGTTTCATGTGTAACTACCTGCACATCCTAAAATGAATAGAACAAGGAAGTCAGGTGTTCTTTTTTTTTAATTTTCAAATGTTAAAAATATAATGATTGCATTACTTGAACATTATGAAAGAAGTTCAGTATTAAAGAAGTTCTTTATGACTGTAGAAATGCTAAGATTGGATATTCACTAGCTTAAAGCTTATTTCAGAGGGAGTTTAGAGCTTCACAAATCATTTTCTTAGGTTCAACCAAACCTTGAAGGCTTGAATTTAATTGAAAGTGTTAAAGTTTCATTTCAGGCTTCAGAGATCAGATCTTCAGAGAAAAGAGGGCAATTTAAAGACAATTATGTTCTTTGGAACGTAATGTAAAATCATCCTTATTTTCAAATTAAGGATTTCCATAGTAAGATCACTGCTAGATTAGTGACTGGTAAATAGCACATTACTGGCACAAACACCTGTGGGTACCCTCAAAGTAGCTGTAACTTAATCAGTTCTCTACCACATGCTGGCTCTTTAATGAAGAATGATGCTTCACCTAAAATCAAGGAGACTCAGTGCTCTGACCCTGTAAGTTGATTCTGAAAACAGTCACTTTTTAAAAGGACAGCTACAGCAACTTTAAAAGTCTTAGGTTTGTAATCAGAAAGGTAACATTCAAATCTCGTTCTAGTGATTTAGTTTTAGTTTTATTTTGTATATTTGTTTGAATCATGAGGGTTTCTTTATCT
>PVJX010052032.1:0-10099 GCA_004027295.1 Dolichotis patagonum | reverse complement strand
ACTCCTCACTCTGCCTGATGTTTTCTGTGTGTAGGAAGGGGTCACCCTCACTCTTGTCAGACTTACCAAGGTCTTACAGTTAGTTGGAGGGAGCTTTACTACTGGCCCTATTTAGCTACTGTACACCTCTATTTTAGGGGCATACTCACCACACTGACTGGAGCCAGCTTAGATCTTGTTACCGTGAGGCAGTCACTTAGTCTCCCTTCAAGGTAGCACAGATACTCTGCTGTAGTCCAATGTTTCTCTGGGTGCAGAGTTCCAAGTTTGTCTGGTGCACACTGGGATTCTGTCACCGCCTCTGTCTGAGTGCAGGCAGTCAGGGCCCAGGGTGGGTTCCCAGCCAGCTGGCTGCTTCGGGTTTGCTGAGCAGTCTGGTAAGGTCGGCCAGACCCTTCTTGCGCACCTTGGGGTGGTTTCAGAGGCAAGGCATGGTCTTACTGCCTGGGCGTCGAGTTCGGAGTTTGCCTCGTGCATGTTGGGGTTCCACCCACCACTGGAGCTCGCACGGCCACGGCCCAGGGTAGGATCCCGGCCAGCTGGGTTCTTGGGGTTCACCGAGCAGTCCAGTTAGGCCCTGGAATGCAACTTTTAATAAGAAATGTAAATGTGCTATTAAGGCAACCAAACTGAGTCAAAATTTCATTTCAATATATGCTTTTTATGAGAGATTCATCAAAGACAGGCTAATGAAAAATGGCTCTGGTGAGGGTCTTCTGGCTATAATAAAACATGGCAGATGACATCACGGCAGGAGCACACAGGAAAGGGTGAGAGCACGTG
The DNA here is from genome assembly GCA_004027295.1 of Dolichotis patagonum. Taxonomy (NCBI): domain Eukaryota; kingdom Metazoa; phylum Chordata; class Mammalia; order Rodentia; family Caviidae; genus Dolichotis; species Dolichotis patagonum. The sequence continues at coordinate 9,316 of PVJX010052032.1, read as the reverse complement.
ACCGTACAGCAAGACGAGATACCAGAGAAATGAAGGGCTCGTGTTACTCTTCTTATAACGACTTGTTTCCTAGGAGCTACATTAATCCTATCTAAGTGCAGTGTCCCTAACCCCCTTGCTGCAGGGCCCACCTGCTAAGAGAACTCCCCCATCTCCACACCCCTGCACTGGAGAGCAAGCTGCTGCTAATGAAAAAGAACTCTGCTTTTCATATGACTGAAGGACACATGGTTGAGAACAAGAATTATGATCCAAACACACAGCCAAGGGTAAGCCCAAGACATGTTCTTGTAAGGGACAGGGAAGGGGGAAATTTTAAGGAATCAGGAAGAAGGAAGTCTGATCCATGTCACTTGGTTTTTTCTTTTTTAATATATTTAATTGTTCTTTTAAATTTTATTTGATTAGTACATGTTTGCAGGACATAATGATTACATCCATTGTGAGAGTTTGTGCATGTACATAACATAGCCTGTATTTTTTATATATTCTTCCTTCCCTCCCTCCATCTCTTGGTCCTCCTCCCATTTGAAAAATATCTCCTTGTTTTCCTGTTATCTATCATTTATTTTGCTCTTTAATTTATTTATACTTTGCGTTTCTCATATAAGAAATAATGTGATATTTAACCTCATGTGTCTGATTTATTTCACTTAACATTGTGATCTCAAAGTGCGTCCACTTTCCTACAAATGACTCAACTCACTTGCTTGAAACTTTTTGGATGGGGTTGATGGGAGACCACCTAGAAGACTGCAGAGTGAGTTTTTCTGTGTTGGTAGCAAATTGGCTCATGATTCACTGGATCTGTGGAACCAGGGAGCCTGCTGAGTCTCTGACACTTCATCTTTTAAAAATGAGTCACAGAGATAAACGGGAGTCTGATTGGCTTTAGGCAACTTCTACCCTGAATCTTTGGGAGATGCTTTCAAACTTTATTTGAGCTATAGTAGGAAGCTAATATGTATTAAAATTTAAAAGTTTGCATAAAGTCAAGTGTGTGTGTGTGTGTGTGTGTGTGTGTAATGTTGTCCTCGAAGAACAGAAAAATCATTTTTGTTTCCAGTACAGCACTATTCCTTTGGGATTTACTCAGAGAACATTATGCTAAGTGAAAGAAGTCAGTCATAAAAGGACAATTAGTGCATGACAGCACGTTTATCAGGCATCTAGCTTAGTCAAACCACAGAAGCAGAGAATATGATGGTGGTGGCCAAGGGCTGCGTGGGGGGTCTGGGAATGGATGTTTGGTATAAAGTCTCAGGTATGTAAGATGAGTAAGGTTGAGAGATCTGCTGAACAACACTGGGCCCACCATGAATGATCTGGTAGTGTGCTCCTCAATATATGTCAAAGCTCAGCGTAAGATTCCTTATCACAAAGCACAAAACAAAAACAATATCTCTTTGTTGGCTTTATTTTGCAAGCATATTTTAAGCAGAGTTCAATCTCAATCTCTCTGTTTCTCTCTCACTCCCTTCCTTCTTTTCTGTATCTTCCTCTTCCTCCTCCTTGCTGTTTAGTTCTCCTTTCTCTCCCTCTCCTTTGTCCTGTCTCTTTTTCTCTCAATCCCTTTGTCTCTCCTTGTACTCGTCACCACCTAGTTAACCATAATTTCCTCTGGAGCCAGTTCTTGGATCTTATTGATCTTGTCTCTGCGAGGAAGGAATTCTGGGCCACTTCTGACTTCTCTAGGCCTCAAAGCTCTAATGACATAGTCACCCCTGATGAACTCTTTGAATTTCTAACCCAAGTTGGAGCCATGAGCTTGGATCAGTCTTTTAATTTTCTATTTCTCAATAGTATCCTTCAATGTTATACTATCAGACAAGAGTATATATAAAAGAATGAGTTTTAAAAGCTTTTGAAAGAGAAATGCCCCAGTCAAAGATTTTAACTGAAGATGTTGAGATGGGATACTTGTGCTCTTCTAAATTCAAGGAAATCATTTGAAGCTTAGTTCAAAAGACTGAACCTTATTCCATCACCCATAAACTTTTCTAAAATGTTTCTCCACATTATGGCTATGCATTTCAACTGTAATAGCAATCATCCATCTAATGGATCAAAGTGTTTTCAAGGCTTAAAAAAAGTATCCTTTGGCTTTATCAATATTAAGGCTCTTCTTGGAAATCTGTATTCATCATATAATTTTGATGTGGTAAGTAGCATTCCATAAAAATGTGAGTAGCTCTAAACTAAAGATAATAAACTGCCAGGTTAGTGATCATGAGATTAACCTGGTACACTTTGTTACAAGCAAGGTCTCACATTCTTTTCACATTAGCCTTCTTTTAACTATTGAATTAGAAAGGCCCCATGGAAGTGTGCAAGAAGTTGCTAGAGAGAAGACATTAAAAATACAGCTTTTCCCTATTTTGCTAGTCATGGCCACCATGTCCTGTGATCGAAGTTGTCCTGGTAATGAGATGGTCTTTACACAGGGATCTCATCACAGGTCTATTTCTGTTCAATGTCATTATCACCTTTCAGAACTGCTTGTGTTATTTGTGCCTCACCACAGGTGAGCTAAACTCTCCAAAGTGAGGAAAGAAGTTAGCATAACTTTCAAGTCATCTATACATGTTAAAGTCCTAGAGTTAGAATAATTTATAATTTTGCTCAAATTTGGAAAATGCACTCTTGAGATCACAGTTTTTTTTTTCCAGAAATACCTTAAAAAGACAGGTATGGTGGCTGGTGGCACATGCCTGTAATCCCAACACTAGCAAGGCTGAGACAGGAGGATTGCTTCGAGTTTGAGGTCAACCTGTGCTACAAAGTGAGTTCAAGGCCAGCCTCAACTGCATAGTGAGACCCTATCTCAAAAAAAAGAAGGAAAGAAAAAACCAAAAATGCCTTAATAGAATAATTAGAATTTTAAATGAAAAGGAAAAATATTGTGCATTAATTTGGCAAAATAAAAGTCCAACAAAAAAATCTTCTTTTGTGTGGCACCATGAAAATAATATCTTAATTGGGTTGGAGAAAGTAAGGAAAGAAGATTTTTATCTTTAGATATTGATGCTGGAGATGCTAGTTAAAGATTGTAGACTGAATCAGAGTATTTCTGCACTCTCCAAAATGAGCAAATGATGGGTTTTATTTGTGGCAAATAAAATTGTGTTAACCCCACAATGAATTAAAATAAATGAAGGGACCATTAGGATAGTATTTTGGAAATCGGAAAACTAAAGAAGAAAAAAGGATTGACCAATTAAAACTGACAAGATGACATGCCAAGTTGATGGAAGAACTTAAAAGAAACACAATAACAGAAAAAAATAAAACCGCAAAAAAGAACCCGGAAATAGAGTAGGAGAAATAAACCAGGAAATGGGGAGAAAAAGGGAAGAGAACATGAAAATATAAAAAAAAAATGAAGGTTAGTGTAGGAAGTTCCAACAAATGAACCACACAAGTTTCAGAGAGAACAGATTCACAAAACAGAGCCTGTGATTGGATAAATAACTTTAAAAAAATTCTAAATTGAAAGGAAATAAAAAGAATCTAGAACAATGGTTAAAAACAAACCCATGCTAAGTCATATTTTTTTGAAATACCAAAACTGTGGGCATACACACACACACACACACAGACACGCACACACACAGACACGCACACACTAACATCTCAAATAACAAAGAGGGAAGCTAAAGTTGCTGGATTCATCACATAAACTTGAGGTTCATTAGTTTTCTGGGTCTTTACTACAGACTGTAATTTCTCCCAAACTAGAGCCGAGTGGTAGTTTTTAGGAATTTTTCTGCCTGTCATCAGCAAAAGGGGGATTTGCTCACGTGCAGCTTTAGGCACAACACCGTGCAGGTCATGCTGCTTTTAGTGCCAACATTCAGAGGTGGCTTTGACCTTGGTTCTACAACAGAGACCCATTTGACAGTCGAGCATGGCTCAAGGGTGCTGGGCAGCGGAGAATGTTGCTAAGGGATGGAGGACCCAGAGATGGCTCGCGAGAGACAAAGTATATTAAGATATTGACAGAAAAGGACAGGGCTAATTGAGACTTAACAACCAAAAAGGATAGAATCCCATGGCAGTGAGCTGGACTAGTTAGTTACCACTGTCCAGTGCTGGTGGACCAGGCAGGGAAAGGACCAGGGTTTGGTGGTAGTGAGCTGGACAGAGAAATAGACAGAGGGAAAGTGAAGTGTCCAGTGGTCACTGGCTGGATTACGACAGTCATGGTTCTCTCTTCTGTACCCAGTTATTGTGGCGGGTGGGGGTAGGGGGTTATGGAGGACATGGAAGTGGCGTCATGAGTTCTTTGTGTTACACTGTGCGACCAGCATTTGCAGAAGCAGCTGATTCAGCAGGAAGGTAGTTCCCATAGATGCACTGTTTTGCTCAGTCTCAACTGTCCCTCAGATAATTATCCAGGCATTATGGCCCTGTGCACTTACAACGTCTCCTTGATTTGGGAAGAGTCTTCTGAGATACTAAAGGGGTGTTTCGGGGACAAGTTCTGAAATGTCCTGGTTTTTCTTGGGAACAATACATGTGGCCATCACAGGCAGCAAGGTCCACCAGTTCCCACGCGCCTGATACTCTGGCCAGCCCTTCAGAATGCAAGATGCCACTGACAACACCTATTAGACCTTGGACTCCTGGTCCCACTGCCCAGGCTGACCCCGGTCATGTGCCCCCCACCCAGACAGAAGCGGCAGCAGCTGAGGTGGCCCCCAAAGCCTGCTGTGTCTCATGGAGCTGAGGAAGCCACAGTGGGAGTGGGAGCTGGAAGGCTGGACCTCCCAGTGCCTCCTGCACACCATGCCATCTCTTCTCCGAGCCTGGCTATCACATGTTTTCTATATCCCCTCCCTCAGTGTCTCCCTTCCCTCCTCACTTTCCCCATCAGGTCCTCAGTGATGCCATCACCAGAGGTCCTTGATTTTCTAACAAGGATTTTCTTACATTTCTTCTTTCATACTACTTTTCTCTCTCGAAACTCTAAGGACCTTGCTTCATTCTCGTGCAGTTCAGCATTTTGCTGACAAGTTAGCTGACAATGACTTGGGTACACAGAAACCCTTGCATTTTTTAAAATTCATTAGTTTATTGGTTGAAGTAGAGATGTGTCTGTGTTAATTCTTTCTGCAACTAATTACTCTCTCCACAATTCACCCTTCTCCCCAAATTGTTTTTATTTTCTTTTTTCCCCCTCAGGAATGTAATTGCACTAGTCTGGAGCACAGAAACAAAATCTGCTCCTCAAAATCAGATGCACTCACAGTCACAGTGATAGATGAGGACATGGCCAAAATCAACTGTGACTCCTGCTCACGGTTATAGCTAAAAGGGTTGATGCGTGACCGACACTTTGGAAATTTTATATGAAAACCTACACACATACAACACACACACATTCTAGTTATCATTATTCTTAACAGACCTAGGAAGATCAGTAAGACACACATGAATCTACAGTGTTTGGCGACCTGTTAATATGATATCAGTATACAATTTTACAGGCAAGAACTCAGAATTATTTCTTCTGTTAGGTTCACCAATCATCAGCTACATATTTTAGAATACTGTACCTCTGCTCTCACGTAGGAAACCGTTCATTTTGTCAGGGAAGCAGTTAATTGTCTCCTAGCCCCCTCTGTGTAACTGGAGTGTAATTCAGTGGAGAAGGTGACAAATGGATGTTCTTGAAGGAGCAACACAGAGTCAGAGGAGAAGCTGGAGACCATTGCTGGTGCTGCAGCTGAGTGGAGACGCTAGTGACACTGGAGCCTCCGGTGGGCACTGCTGGCCCTTAGTTCAGCCCCAGCCTGGCTGCCCAGCCTTCCACCAGCAAGCTGTCTCCCTAAATGCTTTTTTTAAAAACTGTGGTTTCATATTCAGTTTCAGTTGCTTGTAACCCAAGAATCATGGTCCTTTCTGATGGGATTCATGACTCTGTGGCTGTCTACCATATTTGTCTAGGAGATACTGGAAGAGTCTTGGCATGTCTGTGCTGGGTGACAGTGACTAGTGCGTTCTTTGTCCTTAAAGTAGCAAAACCAGCTGCCTTGTAAGTGTCACAAGGGCCCCATCTGTGTAGTATTGGAAGCTTGCTTTTTAGTGAAAGTGGTTTGGCAAGAACACTTTTTACCATTTCCCAAACATTGGCAATCTTTGTCACTTCAGAAGGAGCTCACAAAATAAGAATTTTTTGATGACATTAGCATGTAAATAGTGAATATAAAAAAGGAAGTGATTGCATAAAAAGATGTCTGCAGTTTCAACCCGATACCTACTGAAAGGAAATAAGGAAGCTGTCAACTGCTTGATGACTTGCTTCAAAATGTCAAATACGTTAGCTATTCCAGAAGGGGCCATTAGACGAGAAGAATCTCTTCCAGCTTCTCCTCCATCTGTTGCACTAGCCAGCCTATTCACAACACGTAGCTTTGCTTACGGATCTGCAAAAGGACGGAGCTTGCTGTGTTTGGCAACTTCACAGTGTGTCAGGGGAAGATTGTTGTCCCAGGAAATTCAGGATTTAGCAGTTCTTCTGATTGAGATTCGCTCACTCTTCTGGCCATTCTTCTGATCTGAGATTCGCTCACTCTACCCCCTCTGCACCCAGAGTATCCTGTTCAGCATGGACCCACACAGAGCACTTTATCCTCTGAGTCCCTGCTTTCCTGGACAAGAATTTTTGTGCAGGAAACACTGGGGCTTTTGCACTCTATCCCTGTCTCAGCAATAGCCTAAGAGTAAAAGTGTTCACAGAAGTCCTCATCCATCGCTGTCATTGACATTTCAACTTCAGTGGGGTCTGCAAAAATAATAGCAAGTGAACATAAAGTAATGCTATTCATTCAATTGAAAGTGTGCAACTTAAATTTTGTATTTTTAATTTGTTTCATTTGCATAGAAACAAGTATATATTGGGTTTTGGGTCAAAGACTGACAACATCCTACAGTGGTCCCATGAGATTAGAGTGGAGGCCAGTGACATCGTAGCTGTCCTGGCATTGTGACACACACATTACCTGTGTGCTTGGGATGATGCCTGTGTAAACAAACGTGCTGTGCTGCCTTCAGTATAAATACAGCACCTAGTTATGTACAGTACACACCATACCCGGTAATGATAGTTGATGATGCTACTACCAGCTTTTGTATTTATTCTAATCATTATTGTTGTTTAAAGTGTATATTTTCTTTAAAAAAAGCCTCATACACCGTGTGTCAGTCACAGCACCTGATTACATCAAGAGGCCAGGTCAGGTGTTTGACCATGACGGGCTGGCACAGTGCTCCGTGATGTTCGCACAGTGCCTGACAGTGCGTTGCTCAGAGCGCGTCCCCATTGGTGCGTGACGGCATGACTGTAACCATTATGTGACCTGCATAGTGTCAGATAGTGAAGAAATTTACAGAACAAGTAAACAAACAGAAGATTTTACCATTCTCCCAAATGTTAAGGCAGTTGACATGCAAATTATAACAGTTGATCAAAACCTGTGTCATTCCAGTTACTTCCTAATGAAAGATTGCTTATTTTTCTTTCTGATAGCTTGCAAAGTTTTGTTGAAGAGTTATTTTCTGAATATGGCATGTTCACAGACTATTAATGCAAAAACATCATATGTGCCACACACTGCTTGTCCAGCATACAAAAAGAATACAAAGAAAAAACAAGCATTCTTTGCATTTCTTACTACATTGGGCCTGTAGCCATTGGGCCATCTGTTAGCAATCATAAATTATAGTCAGGAATGCCTTTCAGCAATTATCTCAGCCATAAGATGTTTAAATTTAGCCAGTCTGCACTCCCATGGACCTAGTGACATGTTTATCAACAAAGAATGATAAATAGGAAAAAGTGAAAAGTCCAGTGTGGAAACAAGCCATCTTGTCATTTCATGGCTTGTTGACCAGTGGACAGAGTGCCTTGGGAGTTGGCCAACTGGTCATGCATGCATCTGCAGAGAGCAGAACTGTGGAACAGGTGTATTCATTAATGTACTTTTGAAATAGTGATAAACATTGACAGTATTTCAAAGTATATGTAATGATCGCCATGTGAGATGCAAATATTTATGTTTCTATGGGTTATGAAATTCATTGGCTTTGGAGGATGTATCAGAAGTCTGAATGTGTTTAACTGAAATAGGAATAGAAGTTTTGCATTCTCAAAAAGAAAATGAAAACATGCTCCTTTTTTTGTTTTTGTATTTGAGACAGAGTCTCACTATATAGTTCAGGCTGGCCTTGAACTCTCTATATAGGCTGGCCTGGAACTCTAGAGATTCTCTTGCTTCAGCCTCCTGAATGCTGGGATTACAGGTATGTACCACCATGTCTAGCAAAACACACTCTTGAAACACCCAGAAATAAGAGTTTACATCCCTAGATTACCTTACTTTAATTGTATCAGTGAGACAAGTTTTTAAATTCAAAGTTCTGAAGTCACTATGATGGATATATTTGGAAAAATTACAAAATAGCTTATGAAATTGTTAATATAGAAGAAGTGAGTAAAAGACAATATTATTCCAAATTTTCAAGTACGGAAAGAACTGTTTTTCCACAGTAGACTTCTCCAAACATGTATTTAAATACAGAAATAGTAGATATTAGGAGATGTTTTCAGATTTTTCTACCTCTTATCTTGATGATATCACAATTGATACCAGGCACACAGTTCTTCTCTCCGATATGAAACTGTTTAAACACATTGACCTACCCAAAAACGAACCTAATGATTCGAGGGAAAACTAAAATAATTGAAGTTGAAGAGAAATCCAGTGCCCTTTGAAAAAATCCTATCTTTGCCTTACTAAGAGAACTTTGAAACTGTAATTCCCTGGCACCAAGAAGTCTTTGAAAATCGGAATTCATTAACACATAATTGTTTTTTAAAAGGTCAAAGTGAGTTGGATGTCAATGCACACTTTCTTACCTAATATGAGCAGTATAGTCTTCATTCTAATACATTTTTGAAGATTATAAAAATAACTTTAGTTGGCCTATATTTCAAATGTCTTTTCTTTGTTTTAGTGCATTAACAAAGAACAGATATCACTATTATACATAGTCAGGTTTAAAAATTTTAATACCTGTAATTCAGTATACATTATTTTCTTTCTGTGTTACATGATTATTATTTTTTTTTAATTTGAAAGAGAATAAAACAAAAGGGGGCAGTACAGAGCAGATCAGAACAGGACAACATAGGCAACACAGTACTTTACATTAAGTCAACTGGACATCAACAGTAGCTAACACCATATCTCTTACTCTGCTATAGTTGAGCATAGTTTCAAATACAATAATATCAAACATAACACAATAGTAT
>PVJX010052031.1:0-10102 GCA_004027295.1 Dolichotis patagonum | reverse complement strand
GTTTGTGTTGAGAAGTCTTCCATGATTCTAATGGGCTTTCCTTGATAGATGAGTTGTGTATTGTCTAACATTTTTTAGTATTCTATTTTTGTGCTGAATTTCAGTGATCTTGATTATTGTATGTTTGGGTGTAGATTTATTTTGGTTATGACTGTTTGGCATACTATATGCCTCACTGATCTGTAGATCAGATTCTTTTACCATGTTTGGGAAATTTTCTGCTATTACTTCTGTGAATAGTTTTTTTTTATGTCATTGGTATTGACTCCTGCATTTTCATTGATGCATATTATTCTTATATTATTTTTTGCACCATCTTGAAGCTGTTAAATTGTTATTTCGTGATCCATTGTTATTTTTATAAGTTCTTTCCTTTCATGATCACTAGCAGTAATCCTGTCTTCAAGGTCTGAAAGTCTATCTTCAGTCTCTTTCAAGCAGTTTAACCAGCTTTCAGTGGAATCTTTAATTTCCTGTATATCTCGTTGAATTTGTTTCATGCTTTATATTTCTTTCCTATGTTGTTCATTCAGAGTTTCCATCATTTTCTCATGCTCATGTACTTTTGTAGCTATGTCTTCTCTAGCTATGCTGAGCAACTCCTTTATTAAGGTTTTAATTTCTTTCTTTTGTGTGATTATTTGTAATCTGATTTCCTCTATAGCTTCATGGATTTGTTCCTTTATTTTACTTTCTATCTTTTCAGAAACTTCAGGTGTATGACTTCCAATACCCTCTATTTCAGTGTCTCTTTTACTTGTTCTTAATGGAATGGGTATTTCAGATTGCATTTTGCCTTTTTGTTTGTCATTTTCACCTCTTGAATTAATATTTGGTCTTTTCAATCCTGCTAGTCTCAACTGTCTATTGTATGCCTTAGGGTCCTATTCTGTGGCTGATTTTCTCCAAGTTGCTGGGTCCTACAGTATAGGGGATGGGCCAGTCACCTGAATTTCTCCTTCAGGGCCTGTTGGGTAAGTCTATATATTCTTCCTAGGTTGACTAACCTAGGGGTATTAATGTAAACCAATCCCTATCTCCTATTGTTATTGTGGCTTCAGGCTGTTCCCAGTGCTAGATCTACCTGCTTATTGTGTGTGCCACAGCTTGGACCCTACTGTGTCACTGGGGGACTCTTAGGCCCTCTGAGGTTTCTCCAGGTGGGGTGGCCTCATCAGCACTTTGCCATCCCACCTGCTGTTCTCTGTGTGGAAAAGTGACTCACACTCTTGCTGGCTTTGCCAAGGTCCTAGAGTTGGGGGGAGGGTTTTCTGAGGCTCCTGTGGACTCACCAATATCCTCTACCTGTAGGCAATCCTCCCCACAATGTTGCAGTCACTCTAAGTCCTCTGGGTAGGTGGAGGCTTTGCTGAGGCTCCTGTCAACTCACTGATGTCCTCTACCTGAAAGCGAGACTCTCCACACTCTCACAGGTCCTCTAACTCCTCTGTGTAGGTGGAGGGCTTGCTGAGGCTCCCACTATGCCACCAAAGTACTACAGGTGGTAGAAGAGGTCACTTATAGTCTGTAGGCTGCTGAGTTCTTTCAAGCTGTGGAAAATGGTGGTCCAAAAGCCCATCGGAGGCTGAGGTTCTTCATGTGCAGGGAAAGGGCAGCCAAGTCTCCCCTTGGCCACTGAAGTCATCCGAGTTGGAGGAAGGGCAGCCAATGATTCCTTCAACTGCTAAGTTGCCTGGGAAGGGCAGCAGAGACTCTTCTCAGCACCTCAAGTTGTTCAGGTGCAGAAAAAGGGCAGCTGATGATTCCGTCAGCTGCTGAGGTGCAGGGAAAGGGCAGCTAAGGCTCCCTTGGCCACAGAAGTCATCCAGGTGCAGGAGAAGGGTGGCTGATGATCCTGTCAGATGCAGAGGTCTTTCAAGGGCATGGCAAAGGTAGTAAAGGCTCCTTTTAGCCGCTGAAGTACTCTGGGTGTAGGGAAGGACAGCCAACATGCCTGTTAGCTGCAGGGTCTTTCAGGTGCCAAGGAAGGGCTCAGTTCTTATTTAAAGAGGTAGTAGTTTTAGATAAATGCAGGCTATGGATGGGTGTCCCTTGCTGAGGCAACTACTTTTCAGTGAGACAATCAGTACACACAGCAGGTATGACAACTGAATGTGGCAAAAGAATTAAGTTACTAGTCAAATAAAAATATAAAGTTGTTGTGGTATGGTTTCATATTATTTCACATGGCTTTGTAGTTAATCTGTCAAACTAATGTCATCATTTAGTAGTTACCTTAACAGCACTCCTTATTCATAACCAATTTGTATTATTTTTTCTATAATGAAGCAACTTCTTTCTTCTAAACACCTCAGTCATCACAAAATTTGGTCAATGCCTTTAATCGTGTGGAAGAATAATTGTATGATTTCTTAGTATAAATTAAAAGATCTTTAAGTAAAGATCATGAAGTTCTTATTGGAGACAGCACATATACTTTACTGAGGCTGGAGTACTTTGGTGAAGTGTGGTGAGTAGCTCTGATTTTACCCTATCCATATTTTAATAGTACATAAGCAGTATTGATCCAATCACATGTGCCCTCTATGTTTATTGAATGGATTTGTAACATTGTGAACTTTAAATAGCCATGCAGTTTTCCTAAGTAACACTAATACTCCTGTATTATCAGTGAAGTGGAAATCCATTAGGCATGCTTTGGAAAATAAAAACAATATTATTATTAGATAATAAAATAATAATACCCTCATTTATTCTTTACTACCATAACATTGCTGTAGGTCAAATACAGGTACTTTGAACTAATCTTTAAAGTAATTACTGTCTTTTAACCAGTATTTTAGTTGTAAATTTATAATTGATGTTAGATTATATTGAGGTTTACTGCCAAGAATTGTGGGATTTGAGATGACCAAGTTATCCAGCGTCACTGTCCCCAGACTCACTGGCTGTGCTATAATGCTAGAAACAGTAAGAAAAACAACCAGAGTACAGTGTGGTAAGTGTGTGCTCAGAAAACTGGATGTCCAGTAGTTCATTATTTATAAGAACAAATTAGAAATAAAACACTATTCCATAGGGAATTTATTGTATAAGCAAATTATAAAGAATAACTATGTGTTACTGCAGATAATGTGGAACCTTTAAATGAGTATTTTCTATTATATTTACTATGAGGAACTTGTATATAACAAAATTGTTGTAAAAAAATCAGGAAGTTTACATTGTGTATTAGCTCAATCATACACACACACACACACACAGAAAGAAAAAAATACAGAGAAAGGAAAGTGTGGCTTCTATGGTTCAGTATTGTAAGTAATGAGTCCAGGGTGCTCTACCAAGTTGGGCAAGTGGGCAGCAGATGCAGCGGGGGCGAGCAAAGAGGGCCATAGACCAAAGGAAGGAAAGCTGGAAAGGTGATATGAGCATAGGGCCATCACTAGTGCCCTGAATTCTGTGAAACCTTCCTGCCCTTTAAACAATCTCCTTTAATCTACATGAGTTCAACTTATTTGCTGTTGCATGCCATGAAAAGAGCTTTAACTAAGACAGCTAACAGTCTTCACTAAGAATAGAAACCATCACTACTTAGGTACTTACACTACACCTCAGGTTTCTGAGAACAGTGTGAAAATGAGCTTGCTTAATAATTTCAAACTTTTCATCATAATATTTTTAATGTCTTCTGATGTAAACCTGCACTTCTAAGTTCAACTTCAAAGTCATATTTCTACTTTTTTAGGCTGCAAACAGGATGATCTGGTAGTGAACACATTTTAGAAACACTGCTTCCTAAAAGAACTTTTTGGGATGATGGAAATATTTATTCTGTGCTGTTAGTATGGTAGTCACTAGACATAGTGAAGTTCAGCAATTGAAATGAAGTTATTGTGATTAGGGGATGAGTCAACTTTAAGTAATTTCAATGAATTGGTAAATGAATGGCCACACTACACTTGCCATACAGCACAGACTTCCAGAGTACCTAAGAGAGGTAAGCAATTTGATCTGGGCTTTAGAAACAATTATCTCTTACATGACATTTTCTTATACATGTTGCATGTAACCTAGGTTTAAAATATTAAGCAGATATATCACAAATTGAATCATTACTATCTTCTCTCAATAGCTGATTGTATACTCAAAATTATTTTAAAAACTGCAAAAGATCTTAAAATGGCTTTTGATCTAAAATCTCATTAGTTTTTCTAAATAAAAGATTTTTAAAAATCAAGCAAGCAGGAAAGAAAAAGGTTTTTCATCAGAGAACAAGCAATGGATAGTGACTTTGTTTCCCCAGGAAATATAATTTGTTGAGAAATCAAATAAATTTTGTGAATGTGTCTGAAGAGTACATTATAAGAACCATCACTATCAAATAAGTTTAATTCATAAACATTTGATGTGATCTTGCTGAGACTCAAGAAGTTAGTTAACAATAATTAGTAAAAACAAATAATAGTTATAGCATGTAATAAGAGAAAATGGATCATTTAAAAAATCAGTAGGTGCTATACTAATTTAAAAAAGAGAAGACACAATGGATCCAAATGGCTTAAGAAAGCACAAATAAATTTTGGTAGAATGTAAATAATTTACAAGGTGAAAAAAATGTTTAGAAGGAAAATGATAGCTAAGGATGAATCATGAGATCTACAAGGTTCCACAAGCCAGTGGTAGAAAGCATAGAGAAGAAAGGTTAGAAAATATATTAACCTTGTGAAGGGGTCAGGAGTCTAGACTTCATTATTTATAAAACAAGATAAATCTTACTGAATTGTAGAAAAAGTCCTTAAGAAATCCATGATGGAGACATGGATCACGCCAGCATGCCTTAAGAAATATGGCCAATTCTAACAATTTCTACAATTTACTTTGTCTATGAAATGGAATTTCTCCTTTTCAAAATAATATATTTACTATCTATCTATCTATCTATCTATCTATCTATTCAGTGAGTCAGCGTTTTCTTTTGGCATGCAGCCCTGTGGCATTTTAGAATTCTTGTCACTGACAGTTCTGATCCCTTCTAAGACTGCTTCCCTGCTTCTTCAGTCATGAAAGAAACCCTGGACTGATAGAGCAAAAAAACAGAAAATATTTTGAAGTTAAAAACATCATCATAATTTGAGAAAAAATATGCTGGAAATCTGCTACATAGTTTCTTAAAATAAGGTCTAATTTTAAATACAATAATTTATGTTCCATGTTTTTCAAAACTAGCATATTTTGTCTAAAAGAATATGTTTTCTATTTTTTTTGGAAGCAACTGTTTCTGGCTTTAAAAGCATTTTAACATTACTTACAAGTGAAACACATGTATATACTAAAAATAAAAATGCAATTTTTTTCAGCTTCTTGAATAAATGATACTATTAAATTATACAGAAATATAAGAGGAGTTTAGTCAAATACACCCTAGTCAAATATATCTGAAGCAAATAAAAGCAATTTGAAAGAACTATACTTATTTTACATAGATTTCATTAGTATTATATTCTCAGTATAAATTAAATAACATTAAACAGTATTAAAAATCAGATCATTTTTACATTCGTATTACAGGAAATAGTATCTTTACAAATACGTCATTAAAAGATAGCCAAAAATAAGAAAAAAAGCATTGTTATATGATGCAGATATATATGCAAAACAAAGCCAATCTGTATCAAGGATTCAAAACATGACTAAAAGCCCAGAAATGCTTTGAATGTTAAACAGGGCTATGGCAAAATCAGGAAACTTGCCCCCAGATGCTTCTGTTAGAGAAAGCTTGCAGAGCACAATTTTAAACGTGTGTGTTACAAATCTTGGCTAGAAAAGACAAACAATCCTTGTTTTGGAACATCAGTAATCTGAACAGTATAACTTTGGGAGCCTTTTAGAAGAAATGTGACACAAGAATCTTAGAGTAGGCTAATGATAAATTGTGCTGAGTCAACACTGGTGTGTGCACTGGTGTCAGAGCTGCCTGCTGCTACCGTCTCTGGGGCAGAGAGGAAGATCAAGAGGAACACTGGCACACATAACCTGTGTTACACGGAACTGCAACATGAATCATGAAGAAGACTGCAGTGCAACCCTGATCTGAGCAACCCCATAAAAAAGAAGAAAGAGAAAGAAAATTCAAATGATGAAACACAAGGATATTAATTCTGGATATATTTTAAGCACCTAAATTTAAAAGTAAACAGCATTCAAGAAAAATGAACTAGTCATCCAAGGGGACAAAAATTATACCAGACCATAACATCTTCCTAGGAACACTTAAATCTACAATTTAGATGAATTCTTAAGAAGTCTTGAAATTTGAAGTGTATTTTGCATCCAGCCATATAGTCATACAAATACTAAAGCAACTGATAAGTTTTAGAATATTCAAGAATCAAAGGAAATACAGTACTTCCAAGGAGCTGATAAAGAAATTTTAGAGAAAAAGCTTTAGCCAACTAGAGAAGAAAGGAGAAGCTATCCAAGAAAACCAAACCAAACAAATAAATACTATAACAATTGAATCAGTTTAATTTAAAACAAAAATATAGTAAACCTGTGAATACAACATACTCAAAATATATAGAAACTGGTAAAACATTAGATCACAATATTTTAAAGTGAAAAGATTGGAATGTGTGATCATGAAAGAGAAGATCTCTTAAAAATAACAAGGGAGCAGGCAATAACAATGCAAAGGCTAAAGGATGCCAAGAGGATCTATAACTTAAGAATAAAGCATGTGAATGAAGAAGCAGGAATCAAAACAGAGGAATTACAAAGGCTATTCAGACAAATTATTAAGGAAAATTTCCCAAGCATAGAAAAAAGAAATGATATGCAGAGGTATGAAGCATACAGAACTCCAGCCACCTACAACCAAAACAGAGCTACACCCAGACACATAATAATCAAGATCCCACAAATTCAATATAAGAACAGAATATTAAAAGCCATCAGAGAAAAGAAACAGATCACCTATAAAGGAAAAACCATCAATATCACGGCAGACTTTTCGACACAGACCATCAGGTCAAGAAGAGCTTGGAGTGAAGGAAATCAAGCCCTGAAGGAGAACAATCTCCAGCCCAGATTGATGTATCCTGCAAAACTCTCTCTAGAAATTAATGGAGAAGCAAGATGCTTCCATGACAAAGAGGAACTGGGAGAATTTGTGACCACCAATCCAACCCTACAAAAAATACTGAAGGACATTCTAGAGAGAGAGCAAAACAATATGAGCATTTCAGGAACAGTGGCAGAGAGGCCTCAATGAACGGGGCAGACAGTGGAATGAAAGAGAAAAGTGACAACAAATGGCAGAAAAATAGAATAGCAGAAATGAGGCAGAGAAGATTGGCTGTAATCTCTAATATAGATGGCCTTGATATGCTAACAAAAAGAAACACAGGCAAAGTAGATCAGGAGATGGGGTCCATTGAGATGCTCTATATAGGGAGACAGTGGGACCCAAAATAAACAGCGTATCCAATGGAAGTGAAAGGGTAGGAACTGTCTAAAAAAGGAAGGCAGAGAATATTGTTAATGGGGTAACAAGATTTAAAATCTACATTATTCTCATCACTCTGCTTAGATGGATTACATGCTGTTCCAGTTTGTCTACTTACACTAGACTTGAGGACATGGTCAACTATCCCAAAAATAAGAGGACATATTATGGTAATCATCCTTAATTTCCTATCAACTTAATCTGAGGCCCTGTATAAATTATGCTGTCTTATTATGACTGATCTTATTTGAATATGGTTTGTTAGATTGCTATTTTGTATTGACTGATTTTATTCAAATCTGTTATTGATAGCGTCAATATCAATCAATGATTGATATTGCAATGATTGATATCAATCAATGATTGATAACAAGTCTAAGAGTATAGGCAACTACACTGAAGATGACAAGATTCACTAAGATACTCACTCTGGTTTGATTATTACCTGCTTTTGAAGTCTTATAATGTCTCCAATGCTTTGTTTTTATTAATGTTGTTAAGCACTGCTGAGACATCATGGTAACCATTGTAGATCACCTTGTATTGTGGTTTTATATGACTTTTTGCTTCATGCTTTTCTAGAAATTGTTTTTTTTTTCTTGCTTTGTTTTGTTTTTCCCTCTAATGCAGAAAGGATAGATATACATGTAGACTCATGCATGTGTAGAGCTTATAAACATTTTACGAGAACCAACTATATAACACATGTTGAAATGAACAACTACTTTGAAGAAAAAGAGACACTACAGTACCCAGTGCTGATTCCGTAATGTCATGATGTGAAATCCAGCAATACTATCATTCTTTGTTCAAAGTGATTTTTGCTTGTTTTGTTTTGTTCAAGTTCAACATACATGAAGGTATGGACAGCTGTTTTGAAAAAGAATGAGAGACACTATGACAGCCATTCTTCGCTTCCCTATTGTCTGGTCTTGAAGACCTGAAATGCCTTCCTTGTCCTGTCAGATCAGTTCCATACTATGTTGTTTCATGTGAATTCCCTGTATGTGACAATATGGACAACTACTAGGAAGAAAACAAGAGTCAATATGATAGAGAGGGAATATATCCAATTGTCTAGCTTTGAAATTTATGTCTCTAACATTGCTTTCTTGTGTTCCACTTTGTTCTGTTTTGTTGTGTTTAATTTTACCCTTTTGATATTGCATGTTTGTCTAAGTGTGTAAAATGGATGACCATATTACTGTTTTTGTCAGATCATGGAGCAGAACTGTTAACAGTCTCACTGTTTGAATGTCTCCTTTGCATGTTTTAATTTTGTAATTTGAACAAGTATTTCCAAGATGTCAGTGTGTATTTTATCAAGTAATGATTTCTTAGTGATTTTGTTGTTGTTGTTCTTTTCCTTTTTTCCTTGGAATTCTGTATTGTTACTACCCTTTATTTTTAAAAAATGAAGAGAATGAGAACAATTGGAGATAGTATATTTTTAATACTCAGAATGAAGAAATAAATACATAAAGTGTTAGTTGTAAATATGCTTATAGCGGAGAGGTAGACACAAGACAAGCTACAGGCTCAACTATAGTGGGGAAGAACAAAATAAAATTATTGAAACTATTCAAAAACCATTAGAATATCTGAGTTGCTCATTGTAGAAATTTTAAAAAATCATTTCTGAAGAAGTAGTAAACTAATCATAAGTGCATTATTAATAATCATATATCACTGAAGTATAAAAAATGTTAATATAGAAAAAAGCAAAGCAAATACATCTCCATAAGGCAAAAAATCACAATAAAACATCATTCAGGATATTAAAATATACACTCTTACTAAAATTTATAACCAATTTCCAATATATACATAGGTAAAATAATGTTTAAGAAAAAGATAATTCTTATAGGGTCATAAATGAAACCACAGTTATGGAACTAGGGTTGTACCTCAGTGTCAGAAAGCTTGCCAGTATGAACAAAGCTCTAGAATCAGTCTCCAGCCCACCAAACAAAACAGACATGCAAAGAACAACAAAACACAGCTGTAAGCCACTTATAAAACATAAAAGTATGATCAATGAACAAAAGTCTTGCTCAAAATCATTAACGTTCAAAGCAAATCAAAAGAAATATTAAAGTTTCATCTTAAATCCATCAAACTTGTAACAAATTTTTAAAAATCAAAGGATGCAAAGAGACAAACATATATTTCTAATAAGAACATAAGTTTCTTTAACCTTGTTGAAAAATATTTGATTTGATTTAGCAATCCTATTCCTGGAATACTTTACCAGAATTAAAAGCACCTCGTCATAAAGATGTATGTACAAGGATATTTATTGTGGCATTAATCACATTAGTGAACATACAGTAAAATGAAAGGAAACAAAACAATGGGCCAATAAAAGAAATATAGTGATACAAAGATGACTTATATTCCCAATAGAATATTATTTAACAGTATTTAAAAATTATATGTATATCAATTGACTCAATATTTCTCACAAGATATTTTGTGTGAAAATAAAAAGATTTTAAAGAGAGTATAAGATGATTCCATTTATAAAACAATGGAAGAAAAAATCATAGATTGCTGTGGATGGATGAAAGAAGTAGTTGCATTTGAGTAATATGAAAGAAAATATGGAAAAGTTATTTGCATGGGCAATCTACTAAA
>PVJX010052030.1:0-10097 GCA_004027295.1 Dolichotis patagonum | reverse complement strand
TGATGGGCACTTAGGTTGTTTCCAAGATCTGGCTATTACAAATTGTGCTGCTATAAACATGGGTGCACATATATCACTGTGGTATGATGTTTTCAGTTCTTCTGGGAATATGCCTAGAAGTGGAATAGCTGGGTCAAATGGGACTTCCAAACCCAGCTTTTTGAGGAATCTCCAGACTGACCTCCACAGTGGCTGCACCCGTCTATACTCCCACCAACAGTGCAGAACAGTTCCTTTTTCCCCACAGCCTCTCCAGCATTTGTTGGTAGTTTTTTCTATCCCGGCCATTCTTTCTGGGGTGAGATGGAATCTCAGTGTAGTTTTAATTTGCATTTCTCTAACGATTAATGATGAACATTTTTTTCATGTATTTATTTGCCATTCATAATTCTTCATCTGAGAAGTGTGTATTCATTTCACATGCCCATTTTTGGATTGGGTCTTTGAATTTCGAGGGTCTGATTTTTTTTTTTAATTCTTTATAAGTTCTAGACAGAAGTCCTTTGTCTGAGGGACAATCCATTAAGATTTTTTCCCAGTTTGTGGGTTTTCTTTTCATTCTGCTGGAAATCTCTTTTTACATGCAGAAACTCTTTAATAAGATATGGTCCCAGTTATTGATTCTGGGAAGTATATCTTGTGCAGTTTGATTCTTGTTCATGAATTCTCTACCTACCCCTATATCTTCGAGGTTTTTACCTACTTTGTCTTCCAACAGATTTAGTGTTTCTGTTTTAAGATTTAGATTTAAGATTTAGATCTCTGATCCATTTAGATTTTAGTTTGGTACATGGTGATAGGCATGGGTCTAGTTTTAGTCTTCTGCATATGGATACCAATTTTTCTAGCACCATTTGTTGAAAAGACTGTCATTCTTCCAGCGAACATGTTTGGCCCCTTTATCAAAAGATAAGATGGTTGTGGTTGTATCTTCCAATCTATTCCATTGATCTTCAGGTCTGTTTTTATTCCAGTACCATGTTGATTTTATTACTGTAGCTTTGTAGTATAACTTCAAATCAGGGATTGTGATGCCTCCTATCTTGCCTTTGCTGCTTAGAATTGCCTTTGCTATTCTAGGTCTCTTCTGGTTCCAGATGAATTTTAGGAGTGATTTCTCTAGATCTGTGAGGTATGTTAGTGGTATTTTGATTGGGATTGCATTAAATCTGTATAGTAATATTGGGAGAATGGCCATTTTCACAATGTTTGTTATTCCTATCCATGAACGGGATGTCTTTCCATTTTCTGAGGTCCTCTTTGATTTCCTTTTCCAGGGTATTATAATTTTCCTTGTATAGCTGTTTTACATCTTTCGTGAGATTAATTCCTAAGTATTTCATTTTTTTGGTTGCTAGTGTGAAGGGTGTGGCTTCTCTTACTTCTCTCTCTCAGTATTTTTGTTGTTAGTGTATAGGAATGCTATTGATTTTTGAGTATTGACTTTGTATCCAGCTACGTTGCTGTTTATTTATTATATCTAGGAGTTTTTCAATGGAGTTTTGAGGGTCTTCTATGTAAGGTATCATGTCATCTGCAAATAATGATAATTTAACTTCCTCTGTTCCTATCTTTACTCCTTTTATTTCTCTCTCTTGTCTAATTGCTCTGGCTAGTATTTCGAGTGCTATGTTGAATAGGAGTGGTGATAGGGGACATCCTTCTCTTGTACCTGATTTTAAGGTAAAGGCTTTCAGCTTTTGGCCATTTAATATGATACTGGCTGTAGGTTTGTCATAGATACCCTTTATCATATTGAGGTAAAGACCATCTATTCCAATTCTCTGTAAGGTTCTTATTATGAATGAGTGTTGGACCTTATCAAAAGCTTTTTCTGCATCTGTAGAGATGATCATGTGGTTCTTCCTTTTGGCTCTATTGATATGGTGGATTACATTTATTGATTTAAGTATGTTGAACCATCCCTGCATTCCTGGGATGAATCCCACTTAGTCGGGGTAAATAATCTTCTTGATGATATGCTGTATCCTGTTTGCTAATATTTTATTGAGAATTTTTGCATCTATGTTCATTAGGGAGATTGGCCTACAGTTCTCTTTTTTAGTTGGGTCTTTCTCTGGTTTTGGTACTAGAGTAATATTTGCTTCCAGGAATGATTTAGGAAGAATTGCTTCCCTTTCAATTTCATTGAAGTGTTTGAGGAGTGTCGGAATTAAGTCTTCTTTGTATTTCTTATATAATTCTGCAGTGAATCCATCTGGGCCTGGGCTCTTCTTTGTTGGCAAGGACTTAATTATGTTTTCAATTTCATTAATAGAAATTGGGTTATTCAGCAGTTTTACATCTTCCTGATCCAGCTTTGGTAGTTCATATGTTTCTAGGAATCTGTCTATTTCTTCAGTGTTATTGAACCTATGAGAGTAGAGTTTTTCAAAGCAGGTGTTGATGATCTTCTGTATTTCCACAGAGCCTGTAGTAATTTCACCTTTTTCATTCCTTATTGCATGAATTTGAGTTTTTTCTTTCCTTTTTTAAAATAAGGTTGGCCTGGGGCTTATCAATTTTATTTATTCTTTCAAAGAACCAACACTTTGAGTCATTGATCCTTTGTACTGTTTTCTTAGTCTCTATTGCATTAATTTCTGCTCTAATCCTTATAATTTCCTCCCTTCTTTTGGCTTTGAGCTTGGCTTGCTCTTCTTTTTCTAGATGTTTGAGTTGTAGCATCAGGTTGTTTGTTTGTGTTTGTTCTGTCTTCCTGACGTGGGAAACTCAGTGCAATAAATTTTCCTATGAGGACTGCTTTCATTGCATCCCACAAATTCCAGTAAGTTGTGTTTGTATTTTCATTTGCTTGTAGATATTGTTTAATTTCTTCTTTAATTTCCTCTGTGACCCACTGATGCTCAAGAGTGTATTACTCAGGTTCCATGTGTTTGTGAGGTTTTTTCAGTTGCTTTTATCGTTAGTTTCTAATTTCATGGCCCTATGATCCGATAACATGCATGGGATAATTTCAGTTATTTTGCATTTACTTAAACATGTTCTGTGGGCTAGTATATGGTTTATTTTAGAGAATGTCCCATGTACTGCTGAGAAGAATGTATATTCTGATGTTTTTGGATGGAACACTCTGTATATGTCTATCAAGTCCATTTGTTCACAGGTGTGATTCAGTTCTGTTATTTCTTTGCTGATTTTCTATCTAGTTGATCTGTCCCTCTGTGTCAATGGTGAGTCAAAATCTCCTATTATAATTGTGTTATTGCTTATTTGACTTTCCATTTCTGTTAATATTTGCTTTGTATAGCTGGGTGCTCTGGAATTTGGTGCATATATATTTAAGATTGTTATCTCTTCCTCTTGAAGTTTTCCCCTGACTAGTATGTAGTGACCTTCTTTATCTCTCTCTTTGGATCATTTTTGGTTTGAAGTTCACATTGTCTGCAAACAGGATTGCTACTCCCACGTTTTTTTGGTTTCCTGTTGCGTGAAGTATTGGTTTCCATCGTTTGACTTTTCAGTCTATGGGTTTCCTTTTGGGTAAGATGGGTTTCTTGTAGACAGCATGTGGTTGGATGTTGTTCCTTGATCCATTCTGCCAGTCTGTTTCTTTTGATTGGTGAGTTGAGGCCATTTATGTTAATGGTTATAACTGTTATATATTGGTTTACTGTTGACATGTTATCTTTCTGCTGTTGTATCTTTACCTTTCCATTCTGTTTAATTGTCTGCCTTGCTTTGTGGTTTTATCCTATGTGTATCTAGAATGTCTTTCAGTATTCTTTGTATGGTTGGTTTGGTGTTCATGAAGTTTTTCAGCTGTTCTTTGTCATGGGAATATCTTATTTCTCCATCCATTTTGAAGGACAGTTTTGCAGGGTATGTCAGTCTGGGTTGGAAGGGGTTTTCCTTAGGATCTCAAATACTTCACTCAATGCTCTTCTTGACTTCATTGTTTGTGTTGAGCAGTCTGCTGTGATTCTGATAAGTTTTCCTTTATAGGCAATCTGTCTTTTCTCTCTAGCAGCTTTTAGTATTCTGTTTTTATGGTGGGTTTCTGAGATGGTGATTATTATGTGTCTGGGTGTAGTTTTATTTTGGTTATGGTTTTTGGAGTTCTATGTGCTTCACTAATCCAAATGTCAGTTTCCATTCTCATATTTGGGAAGGTTTCGGCTATTACTCTTGTAAACATCCTCTTGATATCATTTGGGCTGTCCCCTTCTTTTTCATTTATCCCTGTTAATCTTATGTTATTTTTCTTTGCATCATCTTGTAGCTGTTGAATTGTTATTTCCTGATTCTTTGTTATTTTTAAAATATCTTTCCTGTTCACTAGATGCGATATTATCTTCAAGGTCTGAAATTCTATCTTCACTTTCATTGAGGCAGTTTTTACAGCTTTCAATAGAATTTTTGATTTCCTGTATATCTCTTTGAATCTGCTTTATGTATTCTGCTTGTTTCTTATAGTGTTCATTCAGGGATTCTATCTGTTTGCTTTGTTCCTCTAATTTTTTAGCTGTGTCTTCACTAGATGTGTTCAGTATTTCTTTCACCTCTTTTATCATTTCTTCTTTTACCTGGGCAATTATTTCTAATTTGAATTTCTCCATAGCTTCCCCTAGTTGCTTCTTTATTTCAGTTGATATCATTTCAGTCATTTCAGGTGTATGGCTTCTATTTTCTTCTATGTACATGGCTCCCAGGCTTTCTTGGGATGGGCTAATGATTTGAGCCTGTCTTTTGGTCTTTCCTTTTGTCATTTTCTTTATTTCCTTGGTTTGAGTGGTGTTCCAAAGCTTCCTCTGGGTGTGTCGCAAATCTCCTACTGCACCCTCACCTACTGGAGCAGTCTCAGCTCCTCTGCAGGTACTTGGCTCCCTAAATTGAGAGGCTGAAGCAGGGTGTGGAGGACTGGGGCCAGAGAAACCCCTGGGGCACAATCCGCTGTCCTAGGGGTGTGGATATGAACTCAACCACTGGCAGTCCTGGTCTCACGGTGTCCCTAGGCCAGCCCAATTGAGCCCAGAGTCCTTGCACAAGGTTCCTGCCTCCTGGACTGACGCCAGGCCACTGAACATGGTTGACTGAGGCCCTGCAATCTGCTGGACCTAGTCCAGCATCCCAGTAGCTCCCCAGAAACTGAAAAGCCAGAACATAGGTCTCCAACTTTCCCCAGGTCCCTGGAACTCACCTGGGGCAAACTCCCTCTCCATTAATTTTTGCAGGGTGTATCAGTCTGGGTTGAAAGTTGTTTTCTTTCAGGGCTTAAAATAGTTCCCTCGAAGCTCATCTTAACTTGAGGGTTTGTGATGAGAAGTCTTCTATGATTATAATCAGCTTTCCTTGATAGGTGAGTTGTGTCTTTTCTCTAACAGCTTTTAGTATTCTGTTTTTATAGTGAATTTTTCAAATCTTGATTATTATATGTCTGGGTGCAGATTTATTTTGGTTATGACTGTTTGGAGTTCCATATGCCTCCCTTATCTGTATATCAGATTCTTTTCTCATGTTAGGGAAATTTTCTGATATTCTGTGAACAGTTCTTTTTTTTTTTTAATATCATTTGCATTGACTCCTGGATTTTCATTGACACCTATTAGTCTTACATTGTTTGTCTTTGCATCGTCTTGAAGCTGTTGAATTGTTATTTCATGATCCCTTGATACTTTTAAAAGTTCTTTCATTCTGTGATCACTAGCTGTGATCCTTTCTTCAAGGTCTTAAAGTCTATCTTCAGTTTCATTTGAGTGGTTTCACCATCTTTCAATGAAATTTTTAATTTCCTGGATATTGCTTTGAGTTTGTTTCATGCATTCTATTTCTTTCCTATATTGTTCATTCTGGGTTTCCATCATTTTCTCATACTTCTATACTTTTTTAAAAAATTTGTTTTCTCTAGTTATGCTGAGCAACTCCTTTGTTGTCATTGTTTCTTTACCTGAGAGATTATTTCTAATCTGATTTCCTCTACAGCCTCATGGATTTGTTTCTTTATTTCCCTTGGTATCTTTTCAGAAATTTCAGGTGTATGGCTTCCAATGTCCTGTATTTTGATGTCTCTTATACTTTTTCTTGATGGACTGGGTGTTCAAGATTGCATTTTTCTTTTTCTGTTTGTCATATTTTCCTCTTGGGTTAATAGTTTGGTCTTTTCGATCCCACTAGTCTCAACTGTCCATCCTGTGTGTCTTAGGTCCATACTGTGTGGCTGACATTTGCTCATTTGTTGGCCCTACAGTGTAGAGGTGGGGCCAGTCACTTGTATTACTCCTGCAGTGCCTGTTGGCTGAGTCCTGTATTTTTCCTAGGCTGACTGGCCTAGAATATTGATGTAAGCCAACCCTTAGGTCCTGTTGTTATGGTGGCTTCAAGCTGTTCCAGGCCACCAGATACACCTGTCTATAGTGTGCACCCCAGACAGGACCCTGCTGTGTCACTGGGGCTCCCGTAGGCCACTTCAGATTCCTCCCGGTGGGGTCAGACCACATGGGCACTCTTGTCAACCCACCCAGGGTTCTCTGTATTGGAGAAGGAGTCACCCACACTTGTCACCAAGGTCCTACAGCTGAGGGGAAGGTTTGCTGAGGCTCCTGTTGACCCATTGAGGTCCTGTACTTAAGGAACAAATTCACCACACTGTCACTGGCCAGCCAAGGTCCTCTGTATAGGGGGAGGAGTTGCTGAGTCCCCCACCAGCCAACCAAGGTACTGCAGGTAGTTGAAGGGTTGCTGACTGTGTGTGGGCGCTGAGCTCATTCGGGGTGCATGGAGAGGGTGGCCAAAGCTCCCTTCAGCTGCTGAGGTTGTCTGGGTGCAGGGAATGGTGGCTGATGATCCCCTCAACTGCCAAGATCTTTCAGGTGTGGAAGAAGAGGGGCCGAGGCTCCCCTCAGCTGCTGAAGTCATCTGGGTGCCAGGGACAAGTGGCCCTGTCAGCTCCTGAGGTCATTACCGTGCAGCAGTAGCAGTTCCCATGGATATTAAAAGGATGACTATGAAAACTGCCTGTAAACTTGATAAGCTAAATGAATATGGACCAGTCCTTGAAAGATACAAAATAACATCTGTGCAAATAAATAAGTAAATAAAGAAATAAATGGGGTCTGTGTTAAAGAACTTGAATATATAATACAATTTAATGATGCATTGTATCTAATGTACAAGGAAAAAAGTGATACAGTCAGTTGTCTATAGTCTCTTCCAGAAGGCAGAAGTAGAAGGAAAATTTCTTCATTCTTTGGCTTCAGAACTACCCAAAGACTTTACAAAAAAAGAAACTTGTGCACAAATCTGACATAAAGATTGACATAAAAATTCTCAACAAAATATTGGGAAAGCAAATAAAATAGTGCACAACTGACATACAATTTGACCAAGTAGTATGTATTCAAGGCTGTTTCAACACTAGAAAATTAGTGTAATCCATCATATCAACAGGTTAAGAAAAAAATACATGATCATATCAATATAGTCGTATCAATAGAAGCAGAAAAAGCATTTCTCAAAATCCAATACCCCTTCATGACAACTCCCAGGAAATAGAGTAAAACTTTCTTAACTTGATAACTTCTACAGAAACCCTTTAGCTAGCATCATAATGGTCAGAAACTTGAGACTTTGCCAATAAGACTAGGAACAAGGCAAGGATGTCATGAAGACAATGATTATAATGAAGTTGCATGATACAAGGTTCATATACAAAAATCAATTTTCTTGTTTATCAGCAAAGAAGAGGTAGAATTTAAAATGAAAGACTATACTAATAATATTAGCATATCTCCTTCAAAATGAAATACTTAGATATAAATTTAACAAAGTAAGCCAGCTGTGGTAGTCCATGCCTGTAGTCTTAGCTTTCAGAAAGCTGAGGCAGGAGGATCACTGTGAGTTTGAGACCAGCCTGAACTATACAGTAAGACCCTGTCTCAAAAAAAACAAAATTAACATATGCATAAAATTGTATGAGGAAAAATACAAGTATTGGTAGAAGTCAAAACACTTAATAAATGGAGAGATGTTCATGGATTCATGGATAGAGGGACACTATTGTGAAGTTCTTTACATCTTGATCTGTATAGACTTAACACAATCCCCGTCAAACTCCCAGAATGATTTTTAGACAATGGTGAACTGATACTAAAATCTGTATGGAAAGGCAGAAGATCTTTAATAATACAATACTGAAAGAGAAAGAAAAGTTGGGGAACTAATACTACTTAAAGACTTTCATAAAAAGACAAGCTGGGCAGTATGGTATTGCTGGAAGGATGAACAAAGAGAGCAGCATAACAGTTTAGCATATCCCAAAAGAGAACTGCATAAATACAGACAAATGATCTTTCAAGAAGAAGCAAGGCCAATTCAGTGGAGAAAGGATGGCCTTTTCAATTTAAACTGGCCATCTATGCAAAATTTTAAAAATTCAAATTCTCCACAGAAATTAGCAAAATGGACCATATATCTAAATGTAAAATGTAAAACTACGTAACGAAAAGTCAACCTATGGGAAGGTCTAGATTCTTTAAACTCTGGCAGAGAATTTTTTATTAAAAAATTAAAAGCACAATACATGAAATATATAGTAGGTTAGATTTAAATAAAATTGAAAATTTTTGCTCTGCAAAAGACACTATCAAGAGAATGAGAAGGCAAGCCACATAGGCAATCTTTTCAAAAGGTATATCTGATTTATTCAGGATATACAAAACTTTTAAAACTCAAGATACAGGACTACCTGATTTTAAATGACCAAAAGAGTTAGATACCTCACAAGTAATTATATAGACAATGAAAAATAAGCTTCTAAAAAGAGGGTCTGCATTAGGGAATTATACATTAAAATATTGAGATCCCACTGTGCACTCACTATAACCAAACTCCAAAACGTTGGTGACACCAAATGCTTATGAAAATCTGGAGCAACAAAAAGTCACTTATTGATGGCGGATACAGAAAACTAAATATTTTTATCTGATGATGCTCTTTAGTATTTATCCAAATGATCTGAAAGCTAATATCTACATGAAAACCTATAATGAAATGTTTCAGCAGTTTCGTTCATAATTGCCTAGTTTGCAAGAACTGACATGTATTTCACCAGGTGAATGAATAAACTGTGGTGTGTGCAAACAGTGGATTACTACGCAGTATTAAAAGCAAGTCAACTATACAGGAAGGAGTGTCAGACACTGTCAGAGTTCCATCCAGATCTTCTTGAGCCCTTGGGACCATTAACCACATGTCAGCTTAAATGGATCGAGTAAGATTATTAGTACAGCACAGTTCTAGGTGTGTGTGTGGATGACTACCATGCAGGCCAGCAAACTGAAGGGCAGGGAAGAGCCTCCACAGTTGTGAAATAAAACGAGAAAGGAGTGTGTTCATTCTGAAGAGCTCTCCTCTTCCCGAACAGGTTCCTCTTTGCTGCCATTGCCTTTGGACATTGGTCTCCGCATCTCTAGTTTCTTTAGCCTTCCAGGGCAGACATGCTCTGGTGACTCTCTAGAGCTTTTGGGTCTTGAATCTTGGCTGATGCTGCATCCTTGATCCTTTATGTTCTGTGGTTTCCGTCTTGGCAGAGCAGCTGCTGGATTTTCCACAGACGACCATTGTGGACTTTTCCACCTCTGATTCTGTAAACCTACCTAATAAATCCCCTGTTTATTTTCTATTGATTCTGTTCCTTTAGAAAACCCTAATTAACATAGTCCTTTACTATTTTCATGCATGCTGATTGTCACTAAAGGCTGTTTGGAAAATCTCTAAACAAATAAATGTATCAAACCACAAGAGACATGAAATTACAATGATTCTAAGTGAAGAAACCAATCTGAAAAGGCTCTGTACTGTATGATTCCAGTTAGATGATATCCTGAAAAAAACACATCTGTGGATACAGTAAAAAGATCGGGGTTTACCAGACGTACGAAGAGAGAGGGATGAAAGGGGATGGGGTAGAGGATTTTTAGGGTGATGCAACTATTATGTGGAGTCATGTAATGGTGGATACGTGTCATTATCTTCTGTCAGAGCCCATAAAGTGAACACTAATGTGAACTATTGCCTCCGGATTTTAATGATGCCTTACTGTTGGTTCATCAGTTGTAATAAATGCATCATTCTGGTAC
>PVJX010052029.1:0-10101 GCA_004027295.1 Dolichotis patagonum | reverse complement strand
TGTGAAAATAACCATAATTAAGTGAAATTATACATTTGTGACTATTTTGAAAATACTATGAAAATTACTCATGGATATGAATCCTGTAAAAATAATATAAAATTATTGCTGTCAATATATGTTCATAGATATGTTTGCAAAGCTCCCTGAAACAGAGTTATCCTAAAATGTTTTCATTTCTTTTTTCATAAATGACATATAAATATGTGATCTTTTTTCTGTAGGCTTAATTTAAAAATAACAGTTCTTGAAACAAATCTATGTACCCTGAATCATTTTTCCCATTTTTGATCCACTAATGTCCTGCCTTGATAGATGATACCCACTTATCTCATGACCATTTTTCCCACCAAAAACTGTAACACATATCAGTTTACCAAGAAGTATCTATACATTCGTATTCAAAATTGTGCTTGTATTCTTGGCCTATATCTCTGTAGCCATCCTTATGGTAAGATTTGCCATCACAAAAGCAAAGGCAGGTTCAGTCAAGGTCAGAAACAAGAATGAATTTAAATTAGGCAGAAATGTATGCAAGAAATGTAGAAAAATGTTCGGTACACAAACAAGGTATAATACACATATTAGAACTCAAACTAGGGAAAAACATTATGTAGGTGAATAATGAGCAAAATCTTTCAATCAATATTGTAACTTTGTCCATAAAATAATTCACACTTGGGAGAAACCTTATTTAAGACATATTAAAAAGGATCTCCTATCGGGCGGGCCTAGCCAGACTGCTCGGTGAACCCTAGGCAGCCGGCTGGCCGGGAACCCACCCTGGGCTGTGGCTGTGGACACGCAGGCAGAGGCTGCAATGGAATCCTAGCGGGCATCGGCAAACTTGGAACTCTGCACCCAGACAAACATTAGACTGCAGCGGACTATCTGTGCTACCTTGAAGAGAGATTAAGTGACTGCCTCACCTTAACAAGATCTAAGCTGTCTCCAGTCAGTGTGGTGTGTATGCCCCTAAAATACAGGTGTATGGTAGCTAAATAGGACCAGAAGTAAAGCTCCCTCCAAATAACTGTAAGACCTTGGTAAGTCTGACAAGAGTGAGGGTGACCCCTTCCTACACAGAGAAAACATCAGGCAGAGTGAGGAGTGTGTTGAAAAGGACTCCTCCAACTTGAAGAAAATCAAAGGGCTTGTGAGACACACAGGCACACACTAGGGACACACTAGGGCCTCAGCCAATACAATAGACAGGAAGATTTGATGACATGGAATAACCCAAAGATAAGGTACTAGCAGGAACTAAAAGCTGACCTGCATCAATACTAGTAAGCTTGTCAGCCCAGGAAGAATAAAAGACTCACCCAACAGGCCCTGCAGCAGGGAGCTGGGTGACTGGCCAACCTATTCATTTTGGGACCCACCAACTGGACAAACATCAACCTTACAGTAGGACACCAAGATACACACTACCAACAGATCACACTAACAGGCCTGAAGAACCAAACGCTAACATGAAAGACAAAAATGGAAAAAGGAAAAGGCAGATTTCAATCTCAAACATGCAGTGCAACAGGTGCAAATACAGGAGACACTGAAATAGAGGATCCCAAATGTAACACACCAGGAATCTCTGAAAATATAGCAAATGAAATTAAAAAACAACTCCATGAGGCCATAGAGGAAATCAAATTAGAAGTACTCTCCCAGGTAAAGTTAGAAGTAACAACATTACTAAAGGAGTTGCTGAGCATAGATAAAGAAGAAATAGAGAAAAAAGTACAGGAACATGGGAAACTGATTGAAACCTTGAATGAACAATGTAGAAAACAAGCAGAATTCATGAAGCAAACTGAAAGACACCCAAGAAAAAAAAATCGATCCAAAGCATGCAAAACTGTTTAAATGAAGGTGAGGATAGGATATCAGACCTTGAGGACAGGATTGCAATTAGTGATCATGAAAGGATATAACTTTTAAAAATAAAGCAGCATGAAATGACAATCCAGAAGCTTCACGATGATGCCAAGAGCAACCATTTAAGATTAATAGGCATTAATGATGATGCTGGAGTCAATACAAATGACATATGTAAAATATTCACAGAATTAATAGGAGAAAACTTTCCAAACACGGGGAAAAATCTGATATGCAGATAAGTGAGGAATACAGAATGCCAAACAGTCAAAACCATCACAAATCTACACCCAGACACATAATAGTTAAGATTTCAGACATACAACATAAAAATAGAATACTAAAAGCTGTTAGAGAAAAAATACAAGTCACCTATCGAGGAAATCCCATTAGAATCACAGCGGACTTTTCAGCACAAACCCTCAAGTCAAGACATGATTGGAATGAGATATTTAAAGCCCTGAAATAAAACAACTTTCAAGCCAGACTGATGTACCCAGCAAAATTTTCATTCAAATTTAATGGAGAAATAACATACTTCCATGACAAAGAAAAACTGAAGAAATTTACATCCACCAACCCAACTATAGAAAGGGTGCTCAAAGACATACTAGACAGAGATAAAAATGACCACAACCCCCAGAATAGCAGAAAGAAACCACCAGGTAGGACAAACAATTAAATGAGGGGGGAAAGAAGAAAGCAAACTATTGGAACATAACATGGTAAAGTTGAGCCAGTATATATCAGTGATATCCATAAATATAAATGGACTCAATTCAACTATCAAAAGAAATAGATTGACAGAATGGATCAAGAAACATGATCCCACAATATGCTGCATACAAGAAACACATCTGACCCAAAAGAAAATTCATAGACTAAAGTAAAAAGATGGAAAACAGTATTCCATGCAAGAGGAACCCAGAAAAAAAGCAGGGGTAACTATTCTATTTGCAGACAATGTGAACTTCAAACCTAAAATGATTAAAAGAGACAAAGAGGTCACTATATACTCATAAGTGGAAAAACTCAAGATGAAGAACCGACAATTATAAACTTATGCACCAAACACAGGAGCACCCACCTATATAACACAGATACTAATGGACATGAAAAACAAAATACACAACACAATTATTACAGGAGACCTTAACAGCCCATTGTCACAAAGAGAGATCAACTAGACAAAAAGCAAAGAAGTGATAGAACTGAATCATACCTGTGAACAGTTGGACTTAGTAGATGTTTACAGAGTGTTCCATCCAACCACAACTGAATACACATTCTTCTGAGCTGCACATGGGACATTCTCCAAAGTAGAACATATATTATGCCATAAAATATTCTTAAGTAAATGCAAGGGTATTTAAATTATTCCATGAATAATATCTGACCATAGAACACTGAAATTGGAAATTAATGGCCAAAGAAATTACAAAACCTGCATTCATACATAGAAATTAAATAACAACATTTTAAACAACCAGTGGGCTATAGATAAAATTAATGAAGCAATAAAACCATACCTACGCTTCAATGAAAATGCAGAAACAACATATTGTAATCTTTGGGATGCAATGGAAGTGGTCTTAAGAGGGAAATATATAGCAATATACTGTCATAGGAAGAAAACAGAATGAGCACAAATAAACAACTTAATGTTTCACCTCAAGCTTCTAGAAAAAGAAGAGCACATTAAACCCAAAGCTCATAGAAGAGAGGAAATAGAAAGATTAGAGCAGAAATCAATGCATTTGAAACTAAAAAACAATACAAAGAATTAATGAATCAAAAGCTTGTTTTTTGGGAGAATAAACAAAATTGACAAGCCTCTAGCTAACCTTAGCAAGAAAAGGAAAGAAAAAAACCCAAATTCATGCAATAAGGACTGAAAATGGGGAAATTACTACAGATCCCATGAAAATTCAAAAATCATCAATACCTACTTTGAAAATCTCTACTCACATAGAGTGGAAAGCACAGAGGAAATGAAACGTTTTCTAGAAACATATGAACTATCAAAGCTCAATCAAAAAGATATAGCAATTTTGGACACCCCTAGGACAGGAGATTATGCCCTAGGTGGTTTTGCTGGCCCCAGTTCTCCACACCCAGCTTCCGCATCTCAACTAAGGGAGGCAAGACTCTGCAAAGGAGTGGAGATTGCCCAAGGACAGGGGATTGTGTCTGAGGGGTGGGTTCCGCCAGTCCCAGTTCTCCTGCCAAGCCTCTGCAACTCAATTCAGGGTGCAAGGAGTCTAGTATACAGAGGAGTGGAGATTGTCCAAGGACAGGGAATTGTGCCCTGGGGGTTCTGCCGGCCCCAGTTCTCCATGACCAGCTTGTTCATCTCAAATAAGGGAGCCAAGATTCTACAGAGGAATGGAAATTGCCCAAGGTGAGTCCCAGTGACCTGGGGAAAGTTGGAGACTTATAGTCCCGGTTTTTGAGTTTATGGGGAGCTATCAGGATGCTGGACTGTGTCCAGCAGATTGCAAGCCCTCAGAAAACAAGGCCCAGGGGGCTTGTTTCAGGTTAGGAGGAAGAAATCTTGCACAAGGACTCTGGGCTCATTTGGGATAGCCTGGGGAGAGCTTAAGGTCAGCACTGCCAGTGGTTGAGTTCATCTCTACACCCCTAGGACAGGGGATTGTGCCCTGGGGGTATACCTGGCTCCAGTTCTTCACACACTGCTTCTGCCTCTCAATTTAGGGAGCCAAGTGCCTTCAGGGGAGCTGAGATTGCTCCAGTAGCTGAGGGTACAGGAGGGGATTCACCACACACCCAGAGGAAGCTTTGGAACACCACTCAAACTAAAGAAATAAGGAAAAAGGACAAAAGGAAAGACCAAAAGGCAGGCTCAAATACCCAGTCCATCACAGGAAAGCCTCAAAGCCATGTACCTAGAAGAAAATAGAAGCCATACACCTGAAATGACTGAAATGATATCAACTGAAATCAAGAAGAAATTAGGGGAAGCTATGGAGAAATTCAAATCAGAAATAATTGCCTAGCTAAAAGAAGAAATGATAAAAGTAGTGAAAGATATAGTGAACATATCTAGTGAAGACACATCTAAAAAATTAGAGGACTGAAGCAAACAGATAGAGTCCCTGAATGAACACTATAAGGAACAAACAATACATAAAGGAGATTCAAAGAGATATGCAGAAATTAAAAAAGCTATTGAAAGCTGTCAAAACCATCTCAATGAAAGTGAAGATAGAATTTCAGACCTCGAGGATAAGATCACAGCTAGTGAACAGGAAAGAAAAGAACTTTGATAATAACAAAGAATCAGGAAATAACAATTCAACAGCTGCAAGATGATGGAAAGAAAAATAACATAAGATTAATAGGGAAAAATTAAAAAGAAGGGGACAGCCCAAACAATATCAAGAGGATATTTACAGAAGTTAGAGTTGAAAACTTCCCTAACATGAGAATGGAAACTGATATTTGGATTAGTGAAGCATATAGAACTCTAAATAGCCAAAACCATAATAAAAAGACACTCAGACATGTAATAATCACCATCCCAGAAATCCACCATAAGAACAGAATACTTAAAGTGGTTAGAGAGAAAAGACACATCACCTATAAAGGAAAACCTATCAGAATCACAGCACTTCTCAACACAAACAATGAAGTCAAGAAGAGCATGGAGTGAAGTATTTTCAATCCGAAAGGAAAAGCACTTCCAACCCAGACTGACGTACCCTGTAAAACTGTCCTTCAAAATGGATGGTGAAATAAGATACTTCCAAGACAAACAACAGCTGAAAAACTTCATGAAAACCAAGCAAACCCTACAAAGAATACTGAAAGATATTCTAGATACACATAGGATGAAACCACAAAAGAAGGCAGACAATAAAATAGAATGGAAAGCTAAAGATACAGAAGCAGGAAGATAACATGTCAACAATAAACCAACATATAACAGCTATAATCATTAATGTAAATGGCCTCAAGTCACCAAAAGAAGCAGACTGGGAGAATTGATCAAGGAATAACATCCAACAATATGCTATGCAACAGAAAAGCAAAAAAAAAAAAATAAGCGGGAGTAGCTATCCTGTTTGCAGAAAATGGGAACTTCAACCCAAGAATGATCCAAAGAGATAAAGAAGGTTACTACATACTAGTAAGGGGAAAACTGCAAGAGGAAGATATAACAATCTTAAATATATATGCACAAAATTCCAAAGCACCCAGCTATACAAAGTAAATATTAACAGAAATGAAAAATCAAATAAGTAATAATACAATTATAACAGGAAACCTTAACAAGCCATTGACACAAAGGGACAGATCAACTAGACAGAAAATCAGCAAAGAAATATCAGAACTGAATCACACCTGTGAACAAATGGACTTGATATATAGAGTGTATATATACAGTATTCCATCCACCAATATCAGAATATACATTCTTCTCAGCAGTACATGGGACATTCTCTAAAATAAACCATATACTATCCCACAGAACATACTTAAGGAAATGCAAAAGAATTGAAATTATCCCATGTATGTTATCAGATCATAGTGCCATGAAATTAGAAATTAACAATAAAAGCAACAGCAAAATCCTCACAAACACATGGCAACTGAGTAATACACTCTTGAGCAATCAGTGGGTCATGGACGAAATTACAGAATAAATTAAGCAATATCTACATGAAAATACAAATGCAACTTACCAGAATTTGTGGTATGCAATGAAAGCAGTCTTCAAAGGAAAATTTATTACACTGAGTTCCCATATCAGGAAGACAGAGTGAAAACAAATAAACAACCTGATGCTACAACTCAATCATCTAGAAAATGAAGAGCAAGCCATGCCCAAAGCCAAAAGAAGGGAGGAGATTTTAAAGATCAGAGCAGAAATGAATGCAATAGAGTCTAAGAAAACAATTCAAAGAATCAATGAATCAAAGAGTTGGTTCTTTGAAAGAATAAATAAAATTGATAAGCCCCTGGCCAATCTTCTTAAAAAAAGGAAAGAAAAAATTCAAATTCATGCAATAAGGAATGAAAAAGGTGAAATTACTACAGAATCGGTAGAAATACAGAAGATCATCAACACCTACTTTGAAAAACTCTACTCTTATAGCTTCAATAACACAGAAGAAATGGACAGATTCCTAGATACATATGAACTACCAAAGATGAATAAGGAAGATGTAAAAATGCTGAATAACCCAATTTTTATTAATGAAATTGAAAATGTAATTAATCCTTGCCAACAAAGAAGAGCCCAGACCCAAATGGATTCACTGCAGAATTCTACAAGAAATACAAAGTAGACCTAAGTCCAACAGTCCTGAAACTCTTCAATGAAATTGAAAAGGAAGAAGTTCTTCCTAAGACATTCCTGGAAGCAAATATTACTCTAGCACCACAATCTGAGAAATACCCAACTAAAAACATAACTATAGACCAATCTCCCTAATGAAGATAGATGTAAAAAAACTCAATAAAATAATGGCAAACAGGATGCAGCAAATCCTCAAGAAGATTATACACAATGAACAAGTGGGATTCATCCCAGGAATGCAGGGATGGTGCAACAAATGTAAATCAATAAGTGTCATCCACCATATCAATAGAGCCAAAAGTCAGAACCACATGATCATCTCTATAGATGCAGAAAAATCTTTTGATAAGGTCCAAAGCACATTCATGGTAAGAACCTTACAGAAAATGAACATAGATGGTCTTTAACTCAATATGATAAAGGCCATCTATGACAAACCAACAGAAAGCATCATATTAAATGGTCAAAAACTGAAAGCCTTTACCTTAAAATCAGGCAAAAGACAAGGATGTCCCCTATCACCACTCCTATTCAACATAGTACTGGAAATACTAGCCAGAGCAATTGGACAAGCGAGAGAAATAAAAGGAGTACAGACAGGAAAAGAGGAAGTTAAATTATCATTATTTGCAGATGACATGATACTTTACATAGAAGACCCCCAAAACTCCATTGAAAAACTCATAGATATAATAAATAAATTCAGCAAGGTAGCTGGATACAAAGTCAATACTCAAAAATCAATAGCATTCCTATCAACAAAAATACAGAGAGAGAAATAAGAGAAGTCAAACCTTTCACACTATCATCCAAAAAAATGAAATACTTAGGAATTAATCTCATGAAAGAAGTAAAAGAGTTATACAAGGAAAATTATAATACCCCAAAAAAGGAAATTGAAGAGTACCTCAGAAAATGGAAAGACATCCCCTGTTCATGGATAGAAAGAACAAACATTGTGAAAATGGCCATTCTCCCAAAATTACTATACAGATTGAATACAATGCCAATCAAAATACCACTAACATACCTCATAGGTCTAGAGAAATCACTCCTAAAATACATCTGGAACCAGAAGAGACGTAGAATAGCAAAGGCAATTCTAAGCAGCAAAGGCAAGGCAGGAGGCATCACAATCCCTGATTTGAAATTAACCTATAAAGCTACAGTAATAAAATCAACATTGTACTGGAATACAAACAGACCTGAAGATCAATGTAATAGTTTGGAAGATCCAACCACAACCATAAACTCACTCAACCACCTTATCTTTTATAAAGGGGCCAAACATGTTCGCTGGAAGAATGAGAGTATCTTTAACAAATGGTGCTGGAAAAATTGGCTATCCATATGCAGAAGACTTAAACTAGACCCATGCCTATCATGATGTACTAAACTAAAATCTAAATGTATCAAAGATCTAAATATTAAAACAGAAACACAAAATCTGTTGGAAGACAAACTAGGTAAAAACCTCAAAGATATAGGGGTATGTAGAGAATTCATGAACAAGAATCAAACTGCTCGGGAAATACTTCCCAGAATCAATAACTGGGACCACATCATATTAAAGATTTTCTCCATGTTGAAAGAGATTTCCAGCAGAGTGAAAAGAAAACCCACAAATTGGGAAAAAAACTTAATGGATTGTCCCTCAAACAAAAGACTTCTTTCTGTAACTTATAAAGAGTTTTTAAAAATCACATCTTCGAAATTCAAAGATCCAATCCAAAAATGGGCATCTGAAATGAATACACAGTTCTCAGATGAAGAAATACAAATGGCAACTAAATACAAGAAAAAATGTTCATCATTATTAGTCATGAGAGAAATTCAAATTAAAACCATACTGAGATTCCATCTCATTCCAGAAAGAATGGCCAGGATAAAAAAAAAACTACCAACAAAATTTTCTGGAGAGACTTTGGGGTAAAAGGAACTCTTTTGCACTGTTGCTGGGAGTGTAGACTGGAACAACCACTGTGGAGGTCAGTCTGGAGATTCCTCAAAAAACTGGGTTTGGAAGTCCCATTTGACCCAGCTATTCCTCTTCTAGGCTATTCCCAGAAGAACTGAAAATATCATACCACAGTGATATATGTGCACCCATGTTTATAGCAGCACAATTTGTAATAGCCGGATCCAGGAAACAACCTAAGTGCCCATCAACTGAGGAATGGATAAAAAGTTGTGGTATTTTTATACAATGGAGTATTAATCAGCTATGAAGAATGATCAAATTGAGATATTTATAAATAAATGGACACGACTTGAAACCATACTCATAAGTGAAATAAACCAAACTCACATGTGTAAATACCATATTGTCTTCCTAGTGTGAGAGTAGGTAAGAGTATATAAGATTTTATGGCAATCATGATTTCCCATTTCTTTGCTTTGAAGCCTTTCAATGTTTTCATTCATCAGTTGGAATGGTTTTATTCTGTTTTATTTAATTTTTTTGTGTGTGATTGTATGAAAAGCTTTTTTGATGAAAACAAAACATTATTGCAGCAATTGCTGATTTAATATCATCTTCCTTAGAAGTCCTACCATGCTTCTACTCTGGTATTACCATTGTTTGTATCATGTTGTGTCTTATTGGTATTTTAATATATGTGATAGTATAAAATTTTTTTTTTAAAATGAGATATTATAGTACCCATTGATCTTTCTCTGTTATTCAGTTCAGAATGCCCTGCAATTCTTTCATTCTCTTGAATGGTTTTATACTATTTTGTTCTGTTTGATATTATTATATTTGAAACTATGCTCAACTATAGCAGAGAAAGAAATATTTTGATAGATACTGTTAATGTTTGGTTGTCTTATTGTAAAGTGTTGTGTTGCTTATGTTGTTCTATTCTGCTTTGCTTTGTTCTGCCCTCTTTTGTTTTAGT
>PVJX010052028.1:0-10128 GCA_004027295.1 Dolichotis patagonum | reverse complement strand
AAGAGGGATGTGGCAGGCCTGGTGA
This sequence comes from Dolichotis patagonum, assembly GCA_004027295.1. Lineage (NCBI taxonomy): Eukaryota > Metazoa > Chordata > Mammalia > Rodentia > Caviidae > Dolichotis > Dolichotis patagonum. The sequence continues at coordinate 10,103 of PVJX010052028.1, read as the reverse complement.
GGTCCTCAGAGCCTGCAGGGGGGTCCACATGACACATGTGGCAGGGTGAGTCTTCCTCAGAATTTCCCACCCATTCTCTCCATTCATTGGGTTTCTTTCCATTTGCAAAAGGTCTATCTCACTGTTTCCAACTATCTACCTTTTCTGTTTGGAGCAAAGTTCCTTACATGAGTTTCATTATTTGCTTTATTCCCCAATAATGCATTTTATAATTGAGAGGCTGAGTCACACACTGGGGATGTGAATTTCCAAAGGTTTCTCGGAAACGTAACCAAGGTCCACATAGGAAACAGATTCCAGTCTGAACCCCTCTCCAGTCTACTCTCTGAGGTTTTGAGGAAGCCGTAGCAAGCAAGGCAGTAGTTCTAATGCAGCAGGAGCCCTCTAACCCTGGGCTACATCCCAGCCTTTTAACTTTGCAACGGGGTCTAAGTCACTTGGTTGCCCAGGCTGCTCTCTAACTTGCATTTCTTCTGTCTTGGCCTCCTAAAGAGCTGGGAGTGAGTACGTGTGTTCTCCACCACATGTAACTGCATTGAAAAAATTTTGTTTTGTTTTCCGTATTTTGTGGTTTTTGGGTCATTTTTTACTTTGAAGACAATAAAACTGAAAGAAATAAAACAAAAAGAGACAGAACAAAACAATGAATGTGATACAAGATTGCAAAACAAGATAAAAGGAAACCCACAATGGCTACCATGGTGCCTCTTGCTATCTTCAAAATAGCTTCTTACACCATCAGGCATAATAAAATCAAACAAAACAAAACAAAACAAAACAGAATAAAACCAGGCTGAACAGAACAATGAAAACAATACAAGGTTTCAAAACAGGATATAGATTAACAATGACCACGCCCTTCTCCCTCTAGACACAGCCTCCCCTTTCACCTTCACTACATTTGCTGTGCCTGTTGGATTCCACTAACTCCTTTAGTTTTTTTTATATGAGGGACACAACAGGATGTTCACCCATGTGACTCTGAACCATTTTACCCGTGATCATGATCTCAAGTTATGTCCATTTACCTACAAGGGCCTTGAGGTTATCTTTCTTTATAACTGAGTAGCTTTCCATTGTACAGAAATGCCATATCTTTCTTATCCACTCTGCAGTTGATGAGTAAGCTACTCCCACTTCTTTTCTGGCTCCCTGTCACACAGAGCATTGTTTTCTCTCCTTTGACTTTTAGTCTCTCAATTTCCTTTTGAGTTAAATGTGGTTCTTGATTAAAGCATATTGATGGATCGTGTCTCCTGATCCACTCTGCGTGTGTTTCTTTTTATTGGTGAATTGAAGCCCTCTACATTAATTGTTATCACCAACATGCTCTGCCATGCTATTTCCCTGCCATTGGCTGCCTGCTTTTTCCTTCCATTCAATTGTCTTCCTTGCTCAGTGATCACCCTCTGCCGCTCTTCCTGGAACTATGTTTTTTTTAAAATTTTTTTAGTCTCTCTCTAGAATGTATTTCAGTATTCTTTGTAGCGTTGGTTTGGTGGTCATGAATTCCTTGAGTTATTCTTTGTCATTATAAGTGTCTTGTTTCTCCATTAATTTTGAAAAATAGTTTTTCAGGGCACATCGATCTTGGTTGAAAGTTGTTTTCTTTCAGAACTTGAAATACTTCACTCCAAGCTCTTCTTGACTTGATGGTTTGTGTTGAGAAGTCTGTCATGATTCTGATGGGTTTTCCTTTATATGTGATCTATTTTTTCCCTAACAGCTTTTAATATTCTGTTCTTGTGTTGGAATCCTGATTATTATATGTCCAGGTGTAAATTTATTTTGGTTATGGCTAGCTGGAGTTCTCTATGCCTCACTTATCTGTATATCACATCCTTTTCCCATGCTTGGGAAGTTTTCTGCTATTACTTCTGTAAGTAGGATTTTAATATCATTTGTGTTGACCCCTGCTTTTTCACACACACCTATTATTATTAAGCTATTTTGCTTTGTGTCATCTTGCAGTCGTTGAATTGTTACATCCTGGTTCCTTGTTATTTTTAAGAAAACTTTCTTTTTACAATCACAAGTGGCACACCTGTCTTCAAGGTCTGGAAGTCTATCTTCAGTTTCTTTCAAGTAGTTTTGGCAACTTTCAATGAAGTTTTTAATTTCCTGGGTATCTCTTTGAATCTGTTTCATGCATTCTAAATCTCTCTTATAATGTTCAATCACGGTTTCCCACATTTTCCTATGCTCCTCTATTTTTTTAACTCTATGTCTTCTTTACAGATGCTTAGCAATTCTTTTATTATGTTTTTCATTTCTTCTTTTACCTGAGATAGTATTTTTGTTCTAATTTCTTTTATAGGCTCATGAAGTTGTCTCTTTACTTCTGTTGCCATCACTTCAGAAACTTTGGGTGTGCGACTCCTGATCTCTTCCATGTTTTCATCTCCTGGATTTGCTCTGCTTGAGTTGGAGTGCAGGGACTGCCTTCTGCTTCTTCTTCTTGACATTCTTTTGGGTTCTTCCAAACAAGCGGGCTGTGCGTTTCCATGCACATCCCACGTTGGCTACAATTTCTCTGGAGCGTGATTGATTCTCCTGGGTTCTCCTGGCCAGTACTGGCTACGGGTATCCAGTGGTGGCCACTGGGTGCACTGGTGCAGGGCCAGCTGCTGTCTTGCCCAGTCTGTGCTGGGTACCTGGTGTGGAAGCATCCAGAGGGCTGCTGGAGTGTGCACAGGGCCAGGGCCGGCTGCTGCCTCCCCCAATTTTGTGTTTTCTGAAGCAATAGTCATTCTCCAAGTTCTGTCTCATTCAAGCACCAGTCTTCATTGTCAGAGAATGTTCCAGCTGACTGAAACCGAACAGAACATTTCTTTCCTGGTTTGGATCTTTCTGCCAACACTGCCCACAAGGTGGCGGCCTGGGCCACCCCTGCAGCCTCCCACGCTTCCCTCGTAGCAATCCAGCAGCCCCAGTCCTGCCATCCTCTCTCATGCACCCTGGCCTTTGTCTTGGGGGGGTCCTGCTGCCTAGTGTGCTCCCTTTGTTTTCTCACCATTTCCCTTCTACTCCAGAAAGTTCAGCTCACACATCTGGGCTGGAGAGTTTTCTTTGGCCCTAATGTCTCAGTAACTTGACTAGGACAGGTAGGATAGTTTCTGTCCCTGACTCACACCCTCTGGGACTGTTTAGTGAATTTCCCTGAGAGACATAAGCATATCTCCTTCTGAATGGCGAGGGAGGGTGACAGACCAAAGGGATGTGTGCAGCTTGGGGGTGGCTAAGTTGGTTAGGGCTTACCACAGAGCAGTAGACGGCTTGCTTTCTGAAGCACCATGCAAGTTGCCAATGCCCTGTGCCAGGCTACTGGTTTATAGGGCACTGATTAAACAGCCAGAGCAGGACTGAAAGCAAGAAGAGGCAGTGGGGAAAGTTGTGTGTGTACTCTGCTCCCAGCCTGTCTTTGTCAGGAGACTGTTGGTCCCAGAAAGCATTGTCCAGCCACAATGGAGGACAACTTTATGGGGCTGCAGTTTGGCACGCAGCCAGAAAGGAAGGAAAGTGAGGGGGACCTTTAGCAGGGGAGATCTTCCTGCAACCTGGAAGTTCTTTGAAGGCAGTGTCACCTTCCTGTTGAGGCCCCACCAGAGCCCCTGGCATGTTTAAGCATCTTGGCTTAGAGACCAGCAGTGCTGCTTTCCGGTTGTGTTGGACAGGGTGGTTTTCTTGCTCATCTGAGAGTGTCTACTGTTATGTCAGGGCCTGTCATGGGAACCCAAGAAAGCAGTATTTTGGTGGTTTGCGGACATCATCACATCCAGGGTCTGTCTTCCTCCTAGACTGACACTTTGGAATGTCCACAGACATTTCAGGCAGCAGCAGTGATAACATCGGTCCCTCCTGTCCTTGCCTGTGCCAAGCATTTCACTCTGTGGGTGTCACCATCTGGGTCCACGAGGCACCAACTCATGTTCCTCACATAGATGGGGAAGCAGGTTCAGGGTGGCTGGAAAGGGGTTGTACCCCAGCAGGGAAAGTGTCAGAGGGACTTGGGTCTGCCAGGAAACCTGCAGAAGGAATGGAGCTGGCGGGGGGGCCTGGTTCCAGCCCAGCTCTGTGGGTGCTTGCTGCTCAGAGACTGAGGCTGAACCAGGTTACCAAACTCCCAGTCCCTTCCTCTACCTGCCACCTGAGTCATTGCTCATTGTGATGGTGATGACAACAGTAGCATCAAATATTCCTGACCACATTGTCTAGGCAGAGTCCTTGGAGGCACAACACTCTCCTTGTCTTGGTCCCTATGTCAGCTAAGCCCGAGGTAACACCTGAGTGCTCCCTGCCATAAGGGCCACCCAACCCTGGCCAGTCTCAGTCCCTCAGGCCTAGGGATAGCCCTCAGAATATCCGGCAAGTGGCAGATACCCAGTGCTTGGTTAGGAACCTGGAAATAAAGGGTATCCTTTGATGAATGTTAAGAGGAGCAGGTCACATGTATGTGCATGCGTGTATGTGTCTGGTTTGCAAATCTGTCTGTGCACACTTGTGTGTCTGAGCTTTTGTATCTGTGAGTGTAGTGTGGAGGTGTGGTACATCTGAGGTGCAGCCATCTCGGGGGGTTTCTATGTGTCTTTGCAAATATCTGGGCTCAGATGCCCTCAAATAAGTGTGAAGATAGTGCAAATTTGTGTGTGTCAGTGTAATGAGAGTGTGTGTCTCTGGGGGAGTGTCTGTATATTGTATCTTGGTGTGTGTTGGTTGTGTGTGTGTTGGTTGTGTGTGTGTGAATTTGTGGGCCTTCTAGTGCTCTGACTGCATTTGTGTGCATGTGTGTTCATGTTCCTCTCTCTGTTTCTGTCGGGGTGTGTGTGTATGTGTGTGTATGTGTGTGTGTGTGTGTGTGTGTGTGTGTATGTGTCTGTGTGAATTTGCTTGGGGCTGTCTCAGGTGTTCCTGGGTTGTATGTGCGTGGTGGCATCTGCGGTGTGCATTCACCCAGGCCTGTCCAGGCACTGGGCACCTGAGTTCCAGGGAAGGCTGGGGCAATCCTGTCTGCGCCTGGTTGTCTCTGTGCTTGAAGTGTTTGTGTATACCCTGACTGTATCTCTGCACCCCAGAATCAGGCAGATGCTGATGAGATTTCTTCAGTGGAAGGTGAGAAGGGGACAGAATGTTCTCCCACACCAGGCAAGGACCCTCCCGTCCCTGCCTCTCTCAGTCCCCAGTCTCCCTGGCAGTCAGATCTCAGGTCCCAAGGACATGGAGTGATGGTCAACCTCAGGCAAGGACCGGGGAGGGCTCTGGGCCCCTGGATGGAGTTAAGGTGAGAAAGGGTGCTGGTCTGGAGAGGACCCTGGCTGGGGCAGTGCTTGGTCCTGGAAGAATGAGTGGGAGCCTCCAGGAAGGTTTGGCGGGCAGAACCCCTGGGTTCCTGGGAAGGAACGCATTTGTAGGTGTCTGTGGAAAGTCTGGGTTTAGGGTTCCTAGGTCCCTGGGCAGGGGGAGAGGAGAGCTCTGCAGGAATCCCTAGTCCCCCGAGACAGGGACTGCACTTGAACACAGTAGTAGCAGTTTTATAGGATGAAAAGGTAGAAGACCCATCGAAGAGTGGAGGGAGGAGGTGGTTTTGCAGGGAAGTGTAGTTACCAGGCCAGAGCTGGTCTCCTTGTATAACCCTTGTGGCTTCACCCTCCTGTGGGATGAGCCTGTGGGGCAGCAATGGTGAACCTTTTAGAGACTGAGTGCCCAGGCTGCAACCCCAAACCACTTATCTATCTAAAGTGCCCACACTGCAATTCAACCCCAATACTGAGGTTTTAGTTAGGATAAAAGAAACAAAACAAAACAAAACAAAACAAAACAAAACAAAACAAAACAAAAACTCTCACACTAATGGCATTTGTCTTAAAAGAAAAACAAAATAACACACCTTCCAGACGTTCGCCACCACTGCTCCAGAGGCCAGGAGGAGCCTGGAGTCACACAGAGAACCCTTTTCAGACCTCTGTGTCCCAGATATGGGAACAACGCTTGGACTCTCTCGGATGCTGGTGCCCCAAAGGGCATCTGGCCCCGGGTCTCTCTGACTGGGGCTAGGGATTCTTACAGAGGGAAGGCATTTAGCACAGCCTTGTTCACACAGCGGATGCACAGCACCAGGCCATTAGGAATGAGACCACTAGGACTTTATTACCTGAAACCCCAATCTAAGGGCTCACCCGGGCACTCCGAAAGAACAGGACTTCAGAGAAGGGCGGGACTGAACTGAAAAGGGGGAACACGTTGGGACCACAGCTCTGCTGAGACCTGGTCCAAGTCAGTCTCTTCATATCTCCTGCAGACTGAGGAAATGGAGGGTGCCAGGAACTTGCCCGCAGTCAGGGGGTGGGAGGTCCTGGCTTGATTGCTGATTACTTCTGGCCGAACTCCTTTCTCCGGAGTTCACTCCGTTTGATCTTGCCAGTGATGGTTTTGGGCAGCTCTGGGACAAATTCCACCTGGTTGAGGAGACAGCGAGTCCATTCTGACTTAGGCCTGCTGTCCGTGGCAACCCCCCCCCCCCATGCAGGCTGACTCCACTGGTGACGTTTATGGGCTCCTCCTCCTGACCCCTGGAGTCTGATGTAGCCATGTGATTTGCTCTGACCAAAGAAATATGAGTGGCAGTGAAGCATGTCCCTCTAGGCAGGAGCGTTTAGAACTGCTGGGACTGGCCACCCTCTCCTTTAGCTCTTAATGCACCTGGAAGGTGCTCCTGTAGTGACTGTTCTTACATCCCAGTCCCAGGATGAGGGGATGTGGGACCAAGGCCCCAAAAGAGCCACGGTGGCATACAGCATGGGCAAGGAAGAATCCTTCATCATGACAGACCCTCAGTGCTTGGAGCGATGTGTCCCCCGCTGTCACATCTAACCACCCTAGCACGGTCTGTTCCCTTGAGGAGGCTGCCTCGCCTGGTGTCAGAACACCATCTCTGCTGTCGGATACACCGGCCCCTGAGTTCCAGCTCGGCCTCTGACTCAGGCAACCTCAGGCAGTTGACCTGGAGTCTGAGCCTCGGCTTTATCTTTGAAAAATTGGACGGCTATACAGCTGCAAGTTGCAGTACTAAAGAAAGTAACGGTGCACGTAGAGAACTGAATTCAGGGCCTGGCGCACATAGTAAGTTCTCAGTAAGTGTTAGTCAGGCAGTCTCATAATATGTCCACATTGGTTGTGAATGTTCAGACTGCAAAAGAAAATACTGACTTTTTGACACATGTACTTCTTTATTTTAAACCTCTCTCTGTCTCCCCTCTTCTTTCCTCTGTCTCTCTTCAATGGGTATTGAAATCAGGACCTTCACACTGAGCTACAACTGCAGCCTCCCCCATTTTATTCTGAAACACTTCTGCTAACTCACTAAGTTGCCCAGACTGGACTCAAACTTGGGATCCTCCTGCCTCAGTCTCCCGAGTGCTGAGATTACAGGTGTGTGCTACCACACCTGGCAGACAGCTTCTTTTGAAAAGGAAAAAATGATTGGTCAACTAAGTGTTCCCTCCACAGTCCCAGACAAGGTAGGTACAACTGAGCACCAGGAAGTGCTCAGGGGAAGCAGCCCTCAGTCACCCGCCCCCTCTCACCTTCCGCGGGTACTTGTATGGTGCTGTCACTGACTTCACGTGCTGCTGGAGCTCCTTGATGAGCTGGTCTTGGTCATGGGACTGGAACGGTGGGTTCAGAACAATAAACGCTTTTACCACCTGCAGGATGGAAGCACGGACTCTGCTGTACAGAGACTCTGGGAAAGCAGAGGCCGAGGTTTGCATTTGTCCTGCCTAGTCCGAGCCGTACTTGGGAAAATGACTTGATCCCACTGCCTTCCTGGAAACCAGTGCTTGGGATCGAACCCAGAGTCTTCACACCAAGCTCCATCCCCAGCCTTTTTTCATCAAAGTCAGTTCTTGCTCAGTCACTAAGTTGGCGAGACTGGTGTGGAACGTTCACAGCTCTGCCTCAGCCTCAGCCTCCCAGACAGGCAAGCGTCACTATGTCCGACAACTTTGCTTCACTTTTCTTCTCTGTGAAGTGGGGTTCACTCCTCAGAGGATTCCTGTAGATTCCATGAGATGCATAGAAAGCGTCTGGCCCGTTTAAATTGCTCTCGTACCCACCACCATTATTATTCACACCATGGTCACATTTATTGTATATACAGTTTGGTGCCTGGCATCCAGTGGGCTGAAGTAGTGGATCACAATTTATTTTTACTTTATTTTGTAGCCTCAGTCACACAAGTCTTTGTACACCGAAGGTGCTTGATTAGCACTCATATCAGTGAATGTGTGCCCTGGGGCCGCATTGCTTACAGTTCTGTTCTGGGTACCTACTAAGTGCTCACTACATAGGAGCTTCACCATCCCTATCCCTGTCCATAGCCATCATTTCCGGAACGCAGGTGGCGCCGCAGTGCCACCTAGTGGTAATCTCGTGTAAGTGCATGCCCTCCCGCCTAGTCCTCCCTGCGTCCTAGGTCCAACGCTGTGTTGACGCTGGACGTGTCCCACGTGGGCTTTACCGAGCCCCCGCACAGCCAGACTAGACGAGGCCCTCGTCCTCACCTCCCCTCGCGTCGGATCCGGGCTGCCCACCACAGCCGACTCGGCCACCGCGGGGTGCTCTGCCAAGGCGTTCTCCACCTCCATAGGCCCAATGCGGTACCTGCAGGATCAACCAACTACTCTGGGCCGGGAGCCAAGGCTGGTGGGCAGAGCCCCAAGTCTGTACTGTCCTGACCGGCCAGTGACCTGTGGCTTGCTTGTGCTTTGGGCCCCAAAAGTGAAGGTTTGGACTTTCAGATTGCCCAGTCCCCAGCTTGGTAGCTCCTGGACTTCTCTCTGGACTGCCCCTGCCGAGGGAGGGGACAGGTCTGTGTCCTCCAGAGCTCGGGTCCTTGACCTAGGTAGCTTCCTGCAGGAGAGATAGAGCTCTGGGGAGCCCTCAGACAAACTGCATCCTGTTCCCCATGATGCCCATGCTTTGTTTTGCTTTGTCTCTTAGTGTAGCAGGCAGCTGAGTTAGCAAAAATATTATAGGCAGTGAGACAGGGCTAAGTCCTCAATAGAGCCAGTGCTGACACCTGAAAGCTGCCGGGGAAGCTGACACCTCCTGCTGTGGACCAGGCCCCAAGACAAAAGACCGTACAAATGCACCCATATCCTGAGGATTGACACCCTAAATAGTTCCCATCCCCCTAGGAAAGAGTCACAGCTCCAAGAATGCCTGCCACTTGCTATGTGACTTGCTTTCCCATTTGTTCCTAATGTAATCAATTTTACCTAAACTGTTGATCTTATTGGCTGACTATAGTTATGTCCCACCTTATACCCGTCCCCTTTTAGTTCCCAGTCTTTGCCCACCTTGAACCCATGGTTTTACTCTATAAAAGTCCCTAGAAAAGACCGAGTCCTGAAGAAGAGACAAGATGGCGGACTGGTAGGTAGCAGGAGAGAGACCCTCTCTGAGAGAGACAGCTCAAATGCCAGAATAAAACACCCTGGAGAGACCCAAACAGAGAGAGATAGACTCTCACAACCCAGAAAGAAACTAAAGCACAAAAACCCACTCAAATAAGAGGTCCTGGGGCTACTATTAGTGAACATAAGATCAGCGAGCACGGCACCCTCCTCGAGCCACCTGAATTCCGCCCGACTGAACAAGCGATCCGCACCGAAGCGACTGGCTTGAGCCGCCGGAGTGCGGAGCTGAACAGCCCTGCGTGCAGCTCGCCGGGACCGGCACTGCACACGACCCACCCAGAGGCACCATGAATTCCCACCTCAGCCGCCCTGAAGTCGGAGGTCGGGCAGTCCAGCAGTTCTCGGGGACACGGTGAGTGATGAGAATAAGACCCTTCCATGGGAAAGGGGAAACCAACTGGACGACATGTTGGATTTGGGCAGGACAGCCCTAACTCCATAAGGAAGTGGCTTCAGCTGGTTACTCCCCTCACCAAGCGGATTGGTGGAATCTGCTTGGACTAGGCCACGCCCCTGGCAGGAACCCAGTTACTTCCCTGAGATCAGTGCACACTGATGCAGTGAAGGCCTGCAAAGGTTGACTGGCCCAGAAGGGAAGAGGTAGCGTATACTGCCCGTGAGTGAACT
>PVJX010052027.1:0-10101 GCA_004027295.1 Dolichotis patagonum | reverse complement strand
CTGATTTTTAAAATTTCTTTATATGTTCCAGATAGAAATCTTTGTGAGGGACAGATGAATTCATGGGTTTCCTTTTCACTGTGTTGGAAATTTATTTTGACATGAAAAAATGTTTTTAGTAAGACAAGATCCCATTTTGTTGATTCTGGGAAGTATTTCCCATGCAGTCTGATTTTTGTTCATGAATTCTCTGCCGACCCCTATGTCTTCAAGATTTCTAACTACTTTGTCTTCCAGGAGATTACATGTTTCTGGTTTAATATTTAGATCTTTGATCCATTTTGAATTTAGTTTAGTAGTTATTGGTCTAGTTTTCATTTTTGGCACAGGGAAAGTAAGTTTTTCCAGCACTATTTATTAAAGAGGCAATGTTTGTTCCAGTGAACATCTTCGGCACCTTTGTCAAAGATAAGATGGCTGAGTGTGTTTGTAGTTGTGGTTGTATCTTCTAATCTATTCCATTAATCATCAGATCTGTTTTTCTTCTAGGACTATGCTGATTTTATCACGGTAGATTTCTAGTATAACTTCAAGTCAGGGATGGTGACGCTTCCTGCCTTGCCTTTGTTGCCCAGAACTGGCTTTGCTATTCAAAGTTTCTTCTGCTTCCAGACAAATTTTAAGAATTATTTCTCTAGACCTGTGAGTTATGCTAATGGTATTTTGATTGGAATTCTTTTAATTCTGTATTACAATTTTGGGTGAATGCCTGTTTTCACAATGTTTGTTCTCCCTATCAATGAACAAGGAATGTCTCTCCATTTTCTGAGATCCTCTTTGATTTCTTTTTTCAGAGTACTGTAATTTTCATTGAATAAAACTTTTGCTTCCTTTATTGCATTGATTATTAAGTGTTTCATTTTTTTAGATGCTACTGTGAATATTTTGGATTCTCTTATTTCTCTCTCAGTGAGTTTGTTGTTGTGTAGAGGAATGTTATTGGTTTTTAGTGTTAACTTTGTATCCAGCTACATTACTGAATTTGGTTATTACATCTAGAAATCTTTCAATGGAGTTTTGTGAGTCTTCTATATACAGTATCATGTCACCTGCAAAGAATGAAAGTTTAATGTCTTCCTTTCCTTTCTTTACTCCATTTATTTCTCTCCATTGTCCAATTGCTCTAGCTAATATTTCCAGTACTATATTGAATAAGAGTTTTGAGAGTGGACAGCGTTGTCTTGTTTCTGATTTTAGAGTGAAAGAAAGTTTTCAGTTTTTGACCATTTAATATGATGCTGGCTGTGGGTTGTCATAGATGGCTTTTAACAGATTGAGTTATAGACCATCTGTTCCACTTTTCCATAGAGTTCTTATCATGAATGGTTGTTGGACTTCATGAAAAGCTTTTTCTGCATCTATTGAGATGATCCTGTGATTCTTATCTTTGGTTCTGTTGTATTATGCTTATTGATTTGCATATGTGGAACTATTCCTGCATTCCTGGATAAATGCTACTTGGCTGTGTTGTATAATTTTCTTGATGACTTTCTGAATTCTGTGCCAGAATTTTATTGAGAATTTTTGCGCCTATGTTCATTAGGGAGATTCACCTGTAGTTTTCTTTTTTCGTTGAGTCTTTCTCTGGTTTTGGTATTAGGCTAACACTTGCTTCAAGGAATGAGTTAGGGAGAATTGCTTCCATTTCAATTTCATTGAAGAGTTTGAGGAATGTTGACATTAAGTCTTCGTTGAATTTCTTGTAGAGTTCCAGCAATGTATCCAGGAGAACCTGGATTTTTCTTTGTTGATGAGGCTCTAATTACATTTTCAATTTCATTAGGTGAAATTAGGTTATGTAGCAGTTTTACATCTTCTTGATTCAGCTTTGGTAATTCATATGTTTCTAAGATTCTGTGTGATTCTTTTGTTATCAAACCTATGAAAGTAATGTTTTTCAAGTAGGCATTAATGATCATCTGTATTTGCATAGGATCTGTAGTGACCTTTCCATTTTCATCCCTTGTTGCATGAATTTGAGTGTTTTTTTCCTTTTTAAGATAAGATTGGCTAGTGACTTATCAATTTTTTATTCATTCATGAATCATCTTTTTAATTTTTTTATTCTTTCCATTTTCTTAGTCTCTATTGCATTAATTTCTACTCTGATCTTTGCAATTTCTTTTGGCAATTTGCTTTTGGCTTTGGGCTTGACATGCCCTTGTTTTCTAGATATGTGAGGTGTAGCATCAGGCTGTTCATTTATGTTTTTTCTTCTTTTTTGATTTGGGAATTCATCACAATGAATGTCCCTCTGAAAACTGCTTTTGTTGCATCCCATATGTTCCATCATTTGCATTTGTATTTTTGTTTACTTGTACATGTACTTTAATTTGTTGTTTAATTTCTTCTGTGACCCATTGATTTTTCAGGAGTGTATCATTTAATTGCCATATGTTTATGTAGTTTTTGCAGTTTCTTTGTCATTAATTTTCAGTTTTATATAAGTACATCAAATTTTATGCATGAGATAATTTGAATTGTTTTCCAGTTACTTAATCATGTTCTATGGCCTATTATATGATCCATTTCAGAGAATGTCCTATGTGAACCTTAGAAGAATATATAATCTGATATTGGATGGAATGCTATACATGTCTGTTAAGTCCATTTATTCAAAATTTGATTCAGTTCTTTTATTTTTTTCTGATTTTACCCATCATCGATCTGTCTCTTTGTGTCAATGTGTTAAGGTCTTTTTTATTATTGTATTGTTGTTTATTTGATTTTTCATTTTGTTAATATTTGTTTTATATAGCTAGGTATTCCCATGTTTGGTGCATACATATTTAGGATTGTCATGTCTTCCTCTTGAAATTTTCCCCTCACCAGCATGTAGGGAAATTCTTTATCTCTTTTGATCATTTTTGAATTGAAGTTCACCTTGTCTGCAAACAATATAGCTACCCCTGCTTTTTTTGAGTTGTTGTTGCATGAAGTATTGTTTTCCATCCTGTGACTTTCAGTCTGAATTTCCTTTTGGGTTAGATGAGTTTCTTTCATACGACATATGGTTGGATGTTGTTTTTTGACCCATTCTGTAAGTCTGATTATTATAATCAGTGATTTGAAGCTATTTACATTAATGATTATATGTGATTGTATATTGGCTTATTTTTGACATGTTATCTTTCTGCTGTTGATTTGTTACTTTTGAACTCTGCTTACTTGTTTGCACTGCTTGGTGATTTCTTTCTGTTGGTGTTCCTGAAGTTGTAGTTATTTTTGTGCCTATCTAGAATATCTTTGAGTATTATTTGCAGGGTTCATTTTGTGGTCATGAAGTTCTTCACCTGTTCTTTATCAGTGAAGTATCTTATTTTTCCATAGAGTTTAAAGGATAGTTTTATAGAGTACATCAGTCTGGGTTGGATGTAGTTTTCCTATAGCATTTGAAATACTTCATTCCATGCTGTTCTTGATTTCATTGTTTGTGTTGAGAAGTCTGTTGTAATTCTAATGGGCTTTCTTTTATATGTGATTTGTTTCTTTTCTAATAGCTTTTATTATGCTGTTCTTATTTTGAATTTCTGGGATTTTTATTATATGTCTGGGTGTAGATTTATTTTTTTTTAATGGCTAGTTGGAGTTTTATATGCTTCACTCATCTGTATGTCAGTTTCCTTTCCCATTTTTGGAAAATTTACAACTATTACTTCTGTCTTTTGATATCATTTGCATTGTCCCCTTCTTTTTCATTTAAATATATTAACCTTATGTTGTTTTTCTATGTATCATCTTGTAACTGTTGTATTGTTATTTCCTTATTCTTTTTTTTAATTTTTAAATTTTTTAAAAATTTTATTTAAAAACAAAACAAAACAAACAAAATAGAAAAATGGGTAGCAACAATACAAGATTCAAAAGGGAAAAAGAAAAAAAAAGAAAAGAACAAAAAATACTGAGAAGTCATTACTTGATAACTTACAGACTGTCATCTTGGAAATAGTTGTTCAAGTTACAAAGTTAAAACATACAAAGTACACATTCAAGCAATGACACATTCAAGCAATGAGACTGTCTGCTCCATGATATAACACAAATACAGTAATATGGTCATTCATCTTACATACTTAAACATACATGCAATTATATCCAATTTTTAAATTTTTAAATTTTTATTCTTTGTTATTTTAAAAAAAATCTTCACTTTCCTGTTCAGCAGCTGCAATGTGGTCTTCTAGGTCTGAATACTTATCTTCAAACTCACTGAGGTGATTTTGCCATCTTTTATCAGAAATTTTAATTCCTGATTACCACTTTGAATCTTTCATGCCTTCTAATTCTGATTTATATTGTTCATTCATGATTTCCTTAATTTTCTTATGTTCCTCCATTTTCTATATAGATCTTATTTAGATATACATGCATTTCTTTCATAATCTTCATCATTTCATTTTTTGCCTGAGAGATTATTTGTGATCTGACTTCCTCTATAGCTTCATTGGAATTGTTTGTTTAATTCAGTTACTATCATTTCAGAAAACTCAGTTGTATGATTTCCAGTGTCTTCCATTTAAACATCTCTTGGGTTTGTTCTTGGTGGGCTGGAGCACTGAGACTGCGTCTTACTCTTTCATTTTGTCATTTTCCACTGGGACCCACGTGGCTGGACAGGTACCCTCTCAATGGATTACATTGGAATGCTGTGCTGGGTAGAGCCTCAATTCTCTGATATCCTTGTGGTAGCCAGGGTGCACCCTTGAATTATGGTGTTGGAGCCTTGTGCTTTGCTGGGTGCTGCTCAAATTCTTCAAACCTTGGGTCCCCTTATCTGCCTGGGAAGAGTGAGTTCAGAGCTTCTGGACTTCACCTCGTCAGAGTGTGTCCACAGCATTTGGTGCTGGGGCCTTTGTGTCAAATAATTTGTATACTTTTTTTTCTTTTGTGTAAATTTTTGGAGATTTATTCTATTCCATTGTTTTGGCCATCATTTCTTATTCCTTCCTGTGTTTGATAATTTTGTGTTTAACAAAATGTCCACTTCTCCATATCTTTGGACTGGCTTCACCAGCAAAAGGCTTTCATCAGTCAACCTGATTGGAGGTTCTGGGAGCATTTGAGACTTCTCCTTGGGATGCTTCTCCATGTAAATTCCAGATCAGAAGGGATTTACCAGTTTGTTTCTTTTTCCAGTTCATAATCTCTTATTCCCTGGTGTCTATCTGATACTTCATATTCTTTGGAATTTCTCTGCCCAAGCATTTGGAGTGTGTTGGGTGTCATCAGTGCTTTGGAACTGTTGAAACAACAAAAAAAATTTGTGGGAACTCCCTTAAAAAAGGAATATTGTACAGTAAGTGCACACTTTCTCCACTTACCCCAAGGAGAGGCCACTGAGCTGTATTAAAATATCTACTATATTTCCTGAAGAGTTGTAGCACATCACCCATATCTTTAATTAATTCTTAGAGGCCCAGAGATACTCAAAGTGTTTTGAATCCTGTCACCTTTCTGGAGCAAGTTAAACATAAAACAATCACTTCAGAAGCTACTGGAAACGATAGCATTTTGACCTCAAGCTCATGTTCCAATTCTTTCTTTCTCCAAGGAGAAGCTAATGATTGAGAGTTTTCACATTCCTTTTCCATTCTGTGCTGGAAGGATGTGTTACATGAGTGAACTCATTCTAGTCTAAAATTTTGCCTTTATTTTTAGTATTTCCCAACCTGGCATCCCTTTCCACTAATGCAGGGATTCAAGCAAGACACATCTCAGTTTCTTTTCTTACCCCAAAAATCTGCATGTTGGATATATATTTCAGTATTCTTTTTTTTCCCCAGGGAGAAGCCAAGAATTGGGAGTTTTATCCTGTTTGCATTGTGCTGAGATTGGCAGAAATCATGGCAAGTAAGTAACACAAATCTCTCTCTGGCTTCAATGTGCATTGTTTCATGCTTACTGTGATGTAGAACCTGTTAACTGGTTTTTGGATCTTTTGAAGTGAATTAGTCTATATATGCATTATTGAATTTATGTTTCCATTTTGAGAAAGGAAGATATCAGGCTTTCAATCCTGACATCACCAATTACCATTTAATTATTTATTTTCTGTTTGTTTCTTCTGTTTCCTTTTATACTTTGAACACATTTTTCTTATCTCCCAGAATTCCAATGTTACATACAAAGGCTAGGTGTTTTACTATAGCTCTATGGATTCCTTAAGATCTGTTATTTTTATTTTTATGCTCTCTTTTCTCTTTGTTAAGACTCAGTAAATTTTACCAATCTGTCTTTAACTTCACTGATTGTATTCTTTTTCACATTTACTCTAGTACTGAATACATATAGAAATTTAACAAAACATCTATACTTTATAGTTCTGTAGTTTGCATTTGATTCTTTTGAAAAACTTAACTCCTTGGTTTGCTGAGGCTTCTATTTTTTCTGTTTGCTTCAATGAAATTTCAGGTACTTGTTGAAGCACTTTTATGACAGTGGTTTTAAAACCTTAATATATATTATCTTGATATTGTTGTTTAGTTAATTGTCTTATATTACTCAATTTGTAATTTTCCTAACTCTTAATATGAGGAATGTGTTTTCTGTCACATCTTGGACATTTTGTTAATGTAGTAGAAATCTCTTCATCTTATTTAAATAAAGTAATCATCTGTTTTAGGTTTAGAATACAGATCCTGGCCTAATTTTAGGATTTCAGGTTCAATAATAATACTATCATTGAACCACTTTCAGAGCCATTTCTATACTCGTCTGCTCTGTTTTTTTTTTCCCTCACACTACTTCACATCTTGCTTATTTCCTATTGGTTTTCACTGTTGGTACATATGGCACTTTCTTGGGCTATCTGGTGTCACTGAGCTACCCTTTCTTATAGGACTTGTGGCAGAAGCCAGTGGCACTGAGACTTTTTATGCTACTAGATACAGTACCAGGCAATGGTGGTATCCTAAATACAGGATGGACAGTAGGTAGACCAGCATTTTGATACTGCCATAGCAGTTTGACCAGTCAGCCTATAAATACAACATATATTAATGCAGGGTTGGGTTGGTCTGCTGGGAATTTATTGTTGCCTTTGTGGGCTGCCACTGTAATGTTTGTGGATCAGGAGTAAGGATAGTGCATCACAGCTTTGCAAATCCTTCTGTGGCAGATCAGTACACCTGCTGGTGGACTGGTTGTGGATAAAAAGTTGGGTTTGTTAAGGCTTTGTGCATGAAGTCTGCCTCTGTATAAGGGAGATGATGTTAAAGTGTCAATCTATGCTAAAGCAAAGACAGAGGCTGCCTAGTAGTTCTTTTTGAGTTTCTCTTTTCCAAGTATTTAGAACAAAAAAAGGTTTTATTTCGTGGTTTTCTTGTTCCAAATTACAGTGCACCCCAGAAATTCACAGGGGTTACTTTGCTAGAGTACCTATAAATTATGTAAAACTACAAATTTCAGATAAGGTGAGAAAAATGTCTATGAATGCCTATTTTATAGTTTAAACCCAAATATGCTATGTCATCTGCAGATATGTAATTTAACTTAACAAAATACTGTATCAGTAATGTCTTAGAAGGTGCAGGACACTTTTGCAACCTTTTAGAGATCTTAGGGCCTCAAGAAGAAAGAAAGACAAGAACACTTGAGATAGCTATTTGCTGTACTGCAGTCTCTTTTGATGCAGGAATTCTGGTGCATCTACAGGAGATGGTTACAGGACAGCAGCCAATCAAAAGCAAGAACTTCTGAATAATGCTCTCTGATTGGCTATTTGAAAACCTTGAACAAAAAAACAAAAAAAAGTTATGGAGGATATTTGCAGTTTCTGTGAAATTGCACAAGTTTCTGTGAACAATTATTATGTTCTCAGAAAAATTCCCCAAGCAACTGAGCATGCAAACTCGAGAATTTATAGAATTATACTGTATTCTTTTTGCACTTTATGGATGCAGGTCACTCTGGTTCCCAATCTGAGATATTTAGAGATATGAAGAAAGCTGTGGGTTGTCACATAATTGTTATCCCTCAATGAATGAGGTCCCAAACATTGTTTTCATATTTCTGACTCTCTTTTTGTTTTCTGTTCACTTATTTTCAGAGTATTTGGAAGGCAGAAACACAGAAGTAGGTTGTGACATCTTCATCCGAAGATGTGGGATATATTTTAAAAGTCAAACTAACAATATTTGTTACTGGTGAATTGCATTTGGAATACCAGAGAAAGATAATCAAGGGTATCTCTAAAGGTTGTATACTGAGCAACAAAGTAAGTGTTGGCACCAGCAGCACAGAAGAGAGACCCAAAAAGATGACCAGATTTGGTGAGGCTGGGGGTTACAATGAAACATTATGTTGTAGTTATGTTAAATTTGGGGGAATTTAAGTGATGATACCTAGTACATAATTAGACTTGCGAATTTATATTTAAGGACAGTGTTAAAATTTGGGAGTCATTAGATTATGAATGTACTTAAAACATTCGTATGTCCTGTTTGAGACAACAAAGTTTCATAGGAAATGAGGATATCTAGAGAAGAACAATGAAAAAGACTATTCTTGGCACATTGCCACATTTAGAATTAGAAAACTAAAGAATCAACTAAAGGAAAATAAAAGCAAACCAAAATGGTTTACTGGTTGTGGAATAGAAATTGGGTTTGCCAAGCATTTGTACCAAGGATTTTTGCCTTTCTGTACAAAGCAACTTATTATAAGTTGCTTCCATCTTGAAGCAAAGATTGAGGCTAATAATATAGGAGGAAAATAATTGTCATGAAACCCAGGTGAAGCAGTTGTTTCCAGAACAAAGGAATGATAAGCTGCAAAGATGTTGCTGAGACATCAAGTAAAATGAAGAATTAGCAATAAGTTTTGTTAACATGGAGACTATTGGTGACCTTAGTGAGAGATTCCTATGGAGATCTGAAATTAAAAGACACTAACTGGAATAACTTGAAGATAGTGATGAGCAAGGTAATCAAATAAGGGAGAATAAATAATTCTTTGGAGGAATTTTCTGTGAAGTGAAGCAAAGAGATGGAAGCAGAAGTATTTCCTTTAAAAAAAAAAGATACAAGTGAATAGCCAAGATGGCAGACTGGTAGGTAGCAGGAGAGAGACCTGAGAGAGACAGCTCAAATGCCAGAATAAAACACCCTGGAGAGACCCAAACAGATAGAGATGGACTCTCACAACACAGGAAAAAACTAAAGTGCAAAAACCACTCGAATATGAGGTCCTGGGACTACCATTAGAGAAGCTAAGATCAGCGAGCACGGCGCCCTCCTCGAGCCGCCTGAATTCCTGCCCAACCTGAACAAGTGATCTGCACCGAAGCGACAGGCTTGAGGTGCCGGAGCACAGAGCTGAACAGCCCTGCACGTGACCCACCCAGAGGCACCATGAATTCCCACCACAGCCGAGCTGAAGTCAGAAGTTGGGGAGCCCAGCAGTTCTTGTGGACTGGCATCAACACGTGGTGAGTGATGGGACCCTCCCACGGGAAAGGGGAAACCAACTGGATGACATGTTGGATTTGGGCAGGACAGCCCTAACTCCATAAGGAAGTGGCTTGAGCTGGTTGGTCCCCTCGTTGAGTGGATTGGTGGAATCTGCTTGGACTGGGCCCTACCCCTGGCCAGGAACCAGTGAGTCACTACAATATTACTTCCCTGAGATCAGTGCACACTGATGCAATGAAGGCCTACAAAGGTTGACTGGCCCAGAAGGGAGGAGCTAGGGCACACTGCCCGTGGGTAGACTCTAATCTCTGATAACTATTGAAGAGGGCTAAAACTCCTAGCCTGCGCCCTCTAGAGGAGCCTTAACCAACAAGAAAAGTGTCTGGGCATTATACTGCACACGTGTATGGAAGGAACCAAAAACATCATGAAAGGGAGAAATAAGAAACAACTCCCAGCCCCCAACCCTGAGAACACTGATCCAGGAGATGTAAATACAAAAGAGATTGAGGGCAGCAAAAATGCAACACCAAACACAGCGTTAGCAGACATAAAGAGATATCTTCAGGACCTCGTAAGCTGGACCAAAGCTGAAATATTAATTCAAATTAAACAAGAGATAAGTAGATTGATAAAAGAAGGGCTGGGCACATCTCAAGAAGCCACAGACAGAAGAATGGAGGAACACAAA
>PVJX010052026.1:0-10099 GCA_004027295.1 Dolichotis patagonum | reverse complement strand
CATCCCTAAAGGCTCTTGTGTTGAAAGCTTTCAACTCCCTGAAGCAGCGTGCAGAGGGGGTCGACTGGGTCATGGGACTCTGCCCTCGAGGGATTAAGTTTTGAGTCATTATATAATGCCGGAAGAATAATTTTATTTTTTCTCTGAGTGTAATTATTAAGACCTAGCTCTTTCCATCCGCAGTGAGGGAGATCGTGTGGCCTGGGAAGGTAGACCATCTGTCTTTCTTCATCAACTCCCTGCAAGCACGATTCCTGGAGAACCAATCTTACAGGGTGAGATGTGTCTTTGTCTACTGCTGCTATCACAAAATACCCGAAGCTTGGTAATGTCTCAAGAGGTTAATTTGCTTCATGATTATAATGGAGGGAGATCAACGGGGCCTGGAGCCAGCATCCCCAAGGCACGCCCTGGTAGCACTGCAGCCGCAAAGCAAAGGCACAGAAGGGTTTCTGCTTGTAGAAAGAAGTGGCCAAGCCAATGAGGTGGAGTCGCTCCACAATCCTCTGTGGTTCTATTAGTGCGTCTTCCCGAGGCGGGGAGAGACTACCTGACACCCACAATTTAAGGGAGGGAGGGAGGGAGGGAAGACGTACTTTGGCTCGTAGTTACAGAGGGTGCAGTCCATGGTTGGCCGGCTCCAGTGTGAGGTCACGGCAGGGCTTGATGGAGGAGAGAGGTGCCCAACTTTGGAAGCAGAGAGCGAATGGAAAAGCTAGAGCGTCGGAAGAAGGCTGGAGACAGGAGCCGGGGTACCCAGCATACAACACGAGCAGAGCTGTATGCTTCGACACTCCGAGAAGGGATGCCTGCTGTCCACAGAGAGTGTCATGCACTGACTCGTGTCCTTCGAAACGATAAAACGAAGCAGCGACCTTTGTTGTTACTATTTGCAAACAGGGTCTCTGATGATAGGATCACTCGAGCATGCTAAGATGAGAACGTCCTAGACCAGCATGGCCTAAAACCAAAGCAGAATCCTCGTGAGAGACAAAAGAGGAGCCAGAGACACCAGCAGAAGTCATGTGAAGATGGAGGCTGAGACTGGTGTGATGGGGCCACAGCCCCAGGCCACCTGGAGACCCAGGGGGAGGCAGAGGCAGGACGATCCTCCCATGAAGCATGTGGAGGGAGTCAGGTACCACCGTAGGAAACTGAATGGTGGCCCCCCAAATGATCAGTCCCCATTCCTTATTCATGACACAAAATACCCAGCACGTACCCATCAAAGCAGGGGACCATTGATTTGGGTTATAGTTTCACAGGGTGCAGTCCATGGAGAGCTGGCTTTCAACCAGGAGCATCATGGCGGATGGTGCAGGGGAGTCAAAAGCTGCTCCTTTCCTGGCCACTCATGCCTCCCTAACCGTTTTATTGCATCCAGGCTGTACGCTGATTGGCTGGTGCAGAGTGGGCGTGCACACCCAGAACCAATGGGGGGCCAGTCCGATGACTGCATACCCTTAATCCACATTGGTGCAGCCCAGACCCAGCCACTTCTGGAAAGTCCTTCCTAGGACCACAGTAGGCTTTGAGGTGACACCAAAACACAAGCCATCACATGTACGTGCCAGTTGGCAAACTACTTCTTTTTTTTTAAATATAATTATTCCATGTTTTTCTTTTCTCCTTTCTCATTTTTGGGTCCAATTCCCAACCACTTTAGTGAGCCCAGAACTGAAAGGAAACAGTGAAGGTTGATGGGAAATGGAAAAATAGGAAGACGGTGGGCGATGTGTGGAGGGTTACAGACTTTTGTATTTCTTTTCTTTACTTTTTTTACTGTGTGAAAGAAAAAGAAAATGCTGTTCTCATTCATCAGGTGGATACAGGTCATTTTCTCGGTGTAGGGTTCCCCTTAACCCAGCACTGATGTTGAGAAATTCCATACAAGGAAACTTTCCCAAAACACACTCATGATGCCTAAATAGGGATTTTCTAGAGCACCGTTTCCAGACGAGCTTTCTACTGCGTAACAAATCCAGAGATCACCCAGTTAGGAAGACAACGGGTCCGCATTGGCCATGGTTTGGGAAGTGTCAGTCCGTAGCTGGCTGGTTTCTGTTCTCTGTGAATTTGGATCATACCGTGCGTTCACTTGTATTTTATAAATATACAAAATTCTGCACATTCTTGTGTATGTTACAAACTCATACTCGTGTGTCATATGTGATATATACTTAGGTATCATACGGAAAACAAATGCTTACATATTTTATAGACATAAGGTCTATTGTTATACATTTATATATATAAAGTACATACTTATGTACTACACATAAAAGACACATATTTTATAGCTATAAAGTGTATACTCATATGGACATAAAATATATACTTATAAATTTCCAGATTTTATATATAAAATACATACTTATGTATTATTCATAAAATGCAGACTTACATATTTCATAGTCATACATACATCTAAGATATATACTTCTATATAAAATATTTACTCAAATACAATTCCTATGTATATAGCTATTTATTTCATAAATATATAAAATGTTTGCCTTGGATGCTCCTTGTGTGGATTTGTTGCTCAGGGAGAGAACACCGGAATTCCTTTTTCCTCTCCTCCATCTCTCGTCTTTGTCCCCGTCTTAGTAAGATCCATCTCTGACTTTCTGCTCTTTCATTTTGCGGTGTTTATAAATAAGCTTCCTGCCATGAGAGAAATGGTGTGATATTCAACTCATGTGCGCATTTTTTTCACATAACAGATACACATTTATTTTTATATATTTTGTGAACATCAGAATATATACTTCTATGTTTTATAGATGCGTAAAAACACATTTCTATATTGATAAATGTAAAATACATATCTGTATATTTTACAAATAGCTGAGGTATATACTAATTTTTAAAATATAAAAACATGCTTGCAAATGCATTTTCTCTATAAAATCATGCTTTGCAACTTCTTTATGTTTTGGGAATTTTTCTGTTCTTTATTTTAATTGGCACTGTTTTATATTTAAATGGAATATAGATGCACACATATATAAAGCGCGCCTACATGTATCAATATATGTATATATGTAAATACAGGCGTATATATTTCTGCATTTATCTTTGGTTTCCACATTGGTCTAATCAAGTAACCATGCATCAAAAACAAACAAACAAAAACCACAAATCCATGCATCAGGAATATTTGAAAATCAGGGGTGGTGGAAAATGCCTGTCATCTCAGCACTTGGGAGGCTGAGGCAGGAGGATTGCTCAGAGTTCGAGACCAGCCTGGGCTACCAAGTGAGCTCAACTCCAGCCTGAACTGCATCATGAGATGCCGCCTCAAAACTGCAACGAAAACAATGGAACAGAACCTGCAGTTATGCTGAAGGTAGGTAAACTTCTTTTCTTGTCATACCTTCCCTACACGGTTCACTACAAAACCTGTTTGCCCAGCATTGGTGTTGTACCAGGTCCTGTGAGTCATCTGTGCATGTTCTCGTTATTTATGTGTTTAGTTGAGTGATATTTTTATTAGCCCGTGTTTGCAGTAGATAACGATCGTGTGTGTCATGCAGAGTCAATGCATGAACAGGACACGTCTTAATCCTTTGTTTTTCCTTTATCCCAGCCCCTCCGGCCCGTCTCTGTTCCTTCCGACTCTTTTCCACTTCCTGTTTGAAACCGGGGTGCGGGTGCGGGAGCCTGGGTTTCGGGGGCACCCTGCAGCTGCGTGCATGCCTCTCCAGGTTCTGTGTGTGTGGGTGACCAGGGCGTGCGGACAGCTTGGGGTACAGTTTCTCAGGATGAGGCTGCCAGGTGTGCCAGAGCAGAGGCACGGGGAGCCCCTGTCCCCCAAAACTGAGAAGTAGAGGAGAAACTGTAGGACAATTCAAGGCTCAGTTCCGGAAGCACCAAACAGAAACTGAGGTCCTGGGGGAGGCGTGATGGGAGGGGTTCCCCTCTTACTGCCACAGGACTCTGTATTTTTTGGAAGCTGCTAAAGTTTGCAAAGCACCTTCCCAGCACTTGTTGTATCCAGACTGGAAAAAAAAATTCTTGCATTTCGAGATCCTGGGGTTAAACGCGAAGGGGGCGTTAATTATCAAAGGCCAGATCTCTCTCCAGTTTGGAAACCAGACTGCAAGCATTTTCACGACTGCTCTGCCGACCTTTCTGAGAAAGAAAGTGAAGGCTTGCCATGAGGAGAGATTCGGCGTGTTCCTTCGATCCTGTTTGGGGACCTATGTGCCTGCTTCAGATCGCAAAGGCAGGAGCTGGAACAATCGAGCCAAAAGAACCAGCCACGACCAAGGTCGTGAGCATAGCAAGACACCGTGCTGGTTTTGTTTCAAAATAATAAAATGACAAGGTGTGGTTTTTCCTGACTCAACATGTTCATTGAACCCAAAAGCCCGAACAATGCCCTGCTCGGATTTATTGATTTCTTTTACCAGCAGTTCTCTGAATTAACCCGACAACCCACTTTACGGTGTGAGGTTGCACGGCACGCACGGTATTTAATGAATCACAGCCAGCCCGGAGAGTGGAAAATACTAGAGCACTTAACGATGCTCCAGGTAGCAGCCCGTAAAATCTTACAGCAAGCAAGGAAAACACTTCCTAACCCTGGAATCAAAACGTCGTTGCTCTGAACAGAAGACTCCTGCACAAACTTCATCCGTTTGTCTCTGCGTGAATTAACCCATTCATTTCAGAAGTGCCCTTGGACTCAGCCCGGATCTTTTGTTAGTTTTAGCGGTGAATAAAACATATTTCTTTTTTACATTTTTATTTATTTATTTAAAAAAGAGAAAAGTTAGAAAAGAAGAACAAAAAAGCAAAAGGCATAAACAACAACAGCAAACTCAAAACAATATCAATATGGGTTTTCAAAACAGAATGAAAGAAATTTAACAATGGTTGTTATGTTGCATATTTTTTTCTTTTAAAAAGAAATAAAAGAAAATTAAAGAAAATAGAAAAGCAGAAAAGAAGAGTAGAACAATACCGAATTAAAAAAAATTCTCATCGTAGAATCGCTAGTTGAGACATCACAGATTTTCTTAAAGGATAGTTGCCAAAGTCACAAAATCAAAGCGTAAATAGCGGCTAGACACTGAAACATTGACAGCGGAAATCCTTCTGTTCCATGTTCCAACAGAAATTCAGTAATATGGTCAACTATCTCACACACTATGCATACCGTGATACTCTTTAGAACACTTGCCTTCCCTTTCACTTTCACAGTATCTATCTTACTCTATGGATCCCAGTTTTCCGCCAGTTTTTATTATTTTTTACACTAGAGAGACAATGTGATATTTACTCATGTGAGTCTAGTTCATTTCACTAATGAGGATAGCCTCAAGTTGCCTCCATTTACCTATGAAGGCTTCAAGAGCATCCTTGTTCACAGCTGAGTAATATTCCATTGTATAAAAATACCACATCTTTTTCATCCACTCTGAAATTGATGGGCACTTAGGTTGTTTCCAAGATTTAGCTATTACAAATTGTACTGCTATGAACACGGGTGCACATATATCTCTGTGACCTGAAATTTTCAATTTTTCTGGGAAAATACTCAGGAGGGCAATAGCTGGATTGAATGGAATTTCCCATCCCAGCTTTTTGAGGAATCTCCATACTGATTTCCACAGTGGCTGCACCAGTCTGCACTCCCACCAACAGTGGAGAAGCTTCCTTTTCCCCATACCTTCGCCAACATTTGTTATGAGTTGTGAAACGTATTTCTTGTAGAAGACATGGAGTTTATATGAGTCGGTGTCCTGTGGCTGGAACACCAGTTTATTTTGGGTCACGGTTTTAGGGTGCTCCGTCCATGGTCCACTGGCAGTGGGGCAGGAGAATCATGGCGGAAAGTCATGGTGGGAAAGATGCTTGCATCATGGTGGATAGGAAAGAGAGACAGAGACTGAGGCAGAGAGGAAGAGTCCAAGAACCAGGCAGATGCCCCACGATCAAACCGCTATGTCTGACCCGGGCACACCCAAAGTTGCCCATGCTAAATCTCCTAGATGTGTCTCCAGGAAAATCAAGATTGACCGTCATAGAGTGGTCCCATGTGGGTTTTCTTTGCAGAAAGAGTTGCCTTCCTGGGTTGTCCTCACCTGCAGAGAATCATTGTGTACAGTCCCGATGTTGGCAAGGCTGGCTTCACCTAGTGGTAGAATGTGGGATATAACCACCTGGCCATTCTGACACCAGCCAGGGGAGTCTAACGGGTCATACTCATTGCTGGGTGACCCCGTGGAAGACACTCCTCGAACAAAGAGTGATGACTTCCGCTTGGGCGGAACCTGGCCTTGTGTCCATGTGCTGATCTGCGCAGAGCTGACCCACCTATTTCCTTCCCCTCCATTGGTTCTAATTAGTGCAAACAGGGCTGGCTGAGGTGCTGGTGCGGAATCTTTGAAGCTGGGTGACAGTGGCCGTTTCCTCGCCCCTTGAGTCTCAAAAACATGGTGGTCCAACGGGATCCTTGAGGTAAGAGGCTGTGACTTCCCAGGGCGGAAGAATTTGCACAGCAGAGCTGACCGCCAGCCTCCCAAACGTGAGATGCGGCCTCAGATTGCTCTTTCTGCAAAGCCTTTGTCTCTGCACATTGCAGAGGTGCCTTCTGGTCTCCCAGCTGGCCCAGCTCACAGCACTGACGTGATTCCTGAGATTGCCGGTCTGGCATCCCCTAGCCACCCCCTTCTTCATCAATTAGTAGAGTCTGGGTCGAGGCCTTTGATCTGCAGAACCTTTCTTGTGGCCACACTCAGGACCCCTTGGCTCCCTGTAACCATAAATACGTCTTAGAGTCTTTATTCTCGCCATGGGTTGCACGGGAAGGCGTAGATTGGAATTAACTTGCTCGAATCCCAATAATGTATCCACGGGTTTACAAATAAAAACTTCCCAGACTGCGAAGAGGATGGGAAATTAGTCATGACATGCGTGTGTATGGTAGCAGAGATGGTCCAAACCTTCATGATCATTTGACTTTTAATGCTGCCTCATGTTTTTTTTTAATATGCATTGATCCCTAGATTGTATTTTACTCCGAATCCTTCTCAGCCCTGGCTCGGGGAGAAGCCCATGAGTACGGTAGGTACCTGGAGAGATCTGAGATCAATGAACAAGACGAGGTTTAGCTTGACCCTTCCCTCTCTCGCTGGGAAGGAGGACCCCCATCGCTTTGGTAGGGGGAGTCTCAGGTAGGCGGTGAGGGTTCCGTTATGCACACGTCACTGGCGGTGACCACCCAAGGGGACCTCACTGGTGTGGGCGACTCACCCAGCACTTGAGAGGTAACCTTAGATGTCATCTCCAAAGCTGAGGTCACCGACGGTGAGAGGTTGGGGCTATGACACACAGGACCGGGATGCATAGGTCAATGTCCCTAGGGTCTTGGTTGGTACACATGCTCCTGAAATGTAACCCAGCTGGAAGGAAGAAACATGATTCTTTCTGAATCTTGAAGTCAAGCACAGAGCGGTCGCGTCTTGGGAGTCTGTGTGTGTTGATGGGGCTTCTGAGAGATGAGAGATTCACTTCGCCATCCAAGATGGCTGATGGTGTCCGTCCCTGGGTCAATGGTTGGCTTCAAACATCTACATTCCTGCGATTCCTCAAAGGGGACCCACTAAGCCAGCTGGAACATCCTTTCCTTCAATGCCTCCCGCCGTATTGTCACCCTAAAAGTGACTTCTCCCAGGACTGCTTTTGGGTGACTACAGGAATTCAGCACCTTGGTCTCGCATTTGCAAGGCTTTCTAACAAGAAATGACTACTTACGTTCACGCGTTTCCTACTCTGTTTTGTTACAGCGGTGGGGATGAATTCAGGAACCATCTGGGATATTTTATGTGATAGCGGTGTAGGGTGTTGAAATGTAGGTGTTGAAATATAGGATGGCGTACCAGGTAGATTACCTGTCTTTTGGACTTGACTTCAAGTGACTCCTCTGTGGGGAATTCCCTCACATGGAAGAACCCTCCCATTCGAGGTAACTACGTTTTCTAGTATGTTCAGAGTATATAACGTTTACCCCTTGTGTGAAATTGACCCATGTGCGTGACATATTTTAGCATCTGTTTGTCTTTTCTCCCTCCCTCCTCCATCTCTCGATCACCTTTCCATTTGAGAAAGATCCATCTCCTCCTTCCCGTCTTCCATCTTTTATTTTGTTCTTTATTTACACTTTGCATTTCTCTCACAAAGAGCAACCAAGGAATGCTGAGCCTTGCGTGTCTGAGTGTTTTCACATAACCCTGTGGCCTCAAGATGCATCCATTTTCCTACCGAGGACTCAGATTTATCTTCATGGCAGAGTAGTACTCCACTGTGTGTAAATACTAGGTTTTCTTTATCTTGTGATATACACGGAGCCCGCTTTCATGACTTGGCTATTGTGACTTGTGCTGCTCTAAACAAGGGTGTGGGTGGGTTCCAGTAATCAGATACCTTTGACTCTCTTGGGAAGACACCTGCGTCTTTCTCTAATACTTGCAGTCACTTCCTGAACACTGTATCCTCAGCGACACGGAGGCCCCGAACTCCTCCTCCATCGACAACAGCTGAGTGCGTACCAGGAAAGAAGCTCAGAGCTCCTCCAGGTGACCCCACAGCACCAGTTCTTCCCCTCCGGTTTTCCCTCGTAAGCTGCTGACAACCCTCCACAGCCAGCACCGCGCTGACGAGAGGACCCCCAAGTGTCAGTCCACCACAGAGCAGCTGAGACTTTCTGGGCCGCTGGCGGAAATTTCCTCGGAGGCGTTCAGCAGTGCTTGTTTGAACCCCGGGTCACTGTCACGAGCACAGGTTTGAGCTAAGGAGAAGGCTGCTCCTTGAATTTCCGAGAAAGTCCTCACCTGTTGCAAGCTGACGTGGATTCCACGAGCCAAGGCTCCAGGGCTCAAGAGACCTCTCTTCCTTCTAAGGTTACCCAGCCTCTGACCTTTCAGTATTAACACCAAAACTGGGCGATCACAGCCTGTCATCCATAGCTCACTGCTCCTCAGAGTGAATCAACTGGGGGAGCAAACCCTGTGCATCTACTAAGGTATTTCCCGTCAAGCCCACGGCAATGCGCAGCATTTCTCGAAGACTGATTAAAATATTGCTCGGGGAGGCAGAGAAGAATGCATTTATGTGTGCACTTGGATTTCCAACTTCTTGATTAATTCTGTGGATTAGATACAGAGAATGAGTCCATTTCCCCCCAGTGAAGCCATAAGGGGGACGTTTTGCTCCATCCATCAAGCTTATGTTCTCTACATCCTCTTTCTAGCGAGGAATTTGTCTTAAACTTGTATCTGCCATCCTCCTTACCATTAGCTCTGTTCTTAATGGCCGGGGAGACCGTTAGGCACAAGGGGACCCATCTCTGGCCGTCCAACACTTGGGGCTGTTTTTCCTGCCTTGCTTCCTCTGGAAGGCATTTCTCAGTCGATTAATGGATCCAAACTCTCATTCCAATTATTTTTATTATGCCGGCTACCGCTTCCGTGCATTAAAAGATGAGAATGCACGGTTCATTTAAGGATCCGATGTTACCATTAAGCAGTCAGTCACATAATTTTCTCCACGACCGTTACACCGACTCGGGGGATTTCGCTGATTTGTGGAAGTGCTTGATGCTGGAACTCTGACTCCGTCTGGGGCCCACGGTTGGGATCCTGAGAACTTTATCTGGAAATACTCCATAATTATAATAACGTTTTCTCCGACTTGTTCAGCGATCTCCACAGCGGTCATCGGAGGGAGGCCAATCTGGGTACTTTCCTGTGTTCCTGGAACAGGGCATTTTTTTTGCTCACGTGGGTGCCCAGAGGAGCAGATTCCGAGCGAGCAGAGAGCTGAAACCTTGTGCACAATCGGGGGCCACCGTTCTGTGGAGGTAGACTTTTGATGGAGACGTGTTTCCTGGGTACGTTGTTGACGTGGTTTGTCCAGGGCACTCTGTGGGCCACGTTTAAAGAACTAAGAGATTCATTCTCTTCCTGGCCTTTCCTGTCTGTGAGTCTCAGAACCTAAGGGGAGAGTTGATCATTTTGCTGCCGGCTTCATGGTGGAGAGAGACGTTCACATCACAGAGGCCGGGAATCAGAGAGAGAAGAGAGGAGCC
>PVJX010052025.1:0-10099 GCA_004027295.1 Dolichotis patagonum | reverse complement strand
GTGTGTTAGGGGTCTATAAAAAAAGTTTCCCCTTTTGTTATTTTAACTAGATGTCTATGTTTCTTACACTTAGCTTGAAATGACAATTCTTATTCTCACTAGCAATGCTTTATGTATCTCTCACTCAGAAATGTTTTAGCTATCCTTCAAGCTCTTCAGTTTTTTAAAGAAATATTCATATTACCAAAAATCTCTAAGGCACTGGAAACAAAGTTGTGAAATAAAATATCAGTGGGGTGCAGTGGCACACAGCTCTAGTTGGGACTCAAGCAGGAGGATCTCCATGAGTTTAAGCCCAGATTGAGCTACAGAGTAGTGAACACCTGTCTCAAAAAAAAAAAAAAAAGTAAAATAAAATATCGATAGCTTCCACAGTCATTGAGGTGTCAGTCTAAAATTTGGGTAAGTAAACCATTCAATTACACAATAGGCTGTTCAAGCTTAATCACCACTGCTATGATGACAGGTGACCGATAATCAGAGTTGTGATGACGTTTTCTTTTCATATGTATATATATATATATATATATATATATATATAGTCTCAAGTCTCTCCTCTTTTTAAAATTATCTACTTCATTTGCTCTACTCTAGAACTGGAGAACAGAAAATAAAAGTGACTGTCTTTGCAAAATTGCCCCTCTCATTCTTTTACTTTTGATATGTCTGCAAGGTCGAGGTCAACTTATTTCACAGATTCCCCTTTGGAATGGTCACCATTAACGTGGCAGGGGCTCTATCTTGCTCCCTTTAACTGCATTGTGTTATGTTTCTATTTTTTATTTCATGCTGCTTTTTCCCTGTCATCTCTTGGAGCCATGTCCATCCCCACATTATACATAGAAGACAAATAATGAATAATTTGTTGAAAAATGAATCAATGAAATATGCCTAATAAATTCAATATTAAATTCCAAGATGTTTACTCTAACTCAATATATTAAATAATGGTGATTAGCACTAGAATTATTGAATAGATTGTGCAATTTAATCTATAGTTATTTTTCAGCATATATTTCTTCTCTGTCTTATTTATTATCCTGTAGAAGGCACATACAGAATGTATCTCCATATTTTTTTGCTAATCACATTAGCTAATCATATATTGTGTGACAGGCACTAACAGTAAGCACTGAATGCAATGAATAACATTCTTTTCAGAGTATCTGAAGTTTATTTTTCTTCTCCAAATATAACCTCCAAATTTGTACAGTAGCGTATTATAGTTTCTCATGGCTACCTTCATAACTTACCACAAACTGGATGGCTGAAAACATATTTATTATCTTACAGTGCAGGATGCTAGGAGATCAACCTCAAGATATCATCAAAGTTCATTCCTTCTGAAAGGTCTGTTCTGCGAATCTTTTCTTTGCCTCCAGCAGCTCTTGTCAACTCTTGGTGTGCCTTGGTTTATGGTTGCTGGATCTCCGTCTTCACTGTTTCAGATGTTGTTTTACTCTTCCTATCAGAATGCTTTCTCATTGAATTAGGCTCACGCTAATTCAGTAAGACCTCATCTTTATTGATTCCATCTCTAAGGCCATATTTCCAAATAAATTAATATATTCATGTACCAGGACTTAAGAGTCAATTACATCTTTTGGGAGTCTACAATTCAACTCACATATGTGCTTGCCTTTCCTAACAAATAAGATATATGAAAGTTTAATGACTACTCAGTTCTAAGGTAGAAGTCAACAAAAACCAATAGTAACAGAAATTGTAATAGCAACCATGAGAAGTCAAAAGTAATGATTTTCTCTGCTATTTGGATGAAACAATCCATTAGTAGTAGTTTGTTTCCTGTGTGTGATACATATCTGTATATAAGTACATATACTTTTATTTTGAATCAACTTTGTGCACCTTGTATAGAAGTTCTTACTTCAATTTGTAGGTTACCCATTCTTAAGAAAATATAATATTTCTTTTATTTTTCTCTCATGGTAAAAAGTTAAAATGATTGTAAAGGAAATAAAATAATGACTTTTTAAAAACAAGAACCTCAATATTTAGTTTGCCTCCAATATTTTTAGGTATATCAACTTAAATTTGCATAGGAAATAAATTCAAATTTCACCAGAATGTTGTATCTGAAACCCAGTATAAGAAACAACAAAATGCAATTAATAAACATATAAACTAACACATATATTAGTAACAGATCTGTGTACATACATAGACAAATCCCTGCAAATGAGAAAGAAAGCAAACCTACAGCTACAGAATATATAGACTCATTCATGGTTAATAGGTACTATTCAGTGTTAGTTAGGAAGGGAACCACTGGAAACAATAGATAATGTCATAGGTAATTCAAGAATTAAAGAGTTGTAAACAAGATCTAAAAATGGTTGAAATCAAGCACTTAAAACCGATGTGAGTTCAGCTGAACTATATGTTTGCCTAATAGGAAACAATGATAAAACACTTAACATTAAAACATTTTGGATATTGGGAAAAGATAAGAAATGCCCTGATATGTCTGTCTGTCTGTCTGTCTCTGTCTATCTGTCTAGATATCTATATCTATATCTATCTATCTATCTATCTATGTATTTTTGAGAAGGGTTTCACTATGCAGTTCAGGGTGGCCTAGAACTCATTTTGTAGTCTGGGCTGGGCTGAAACTCACAGCGACCCTCACTCTTTAGCCTTCCGAGTGCTGAAATTACAGGCATGGGATGCCATGCCCAGCCTTCCCTGATTTATTTTTGAAAACAGTCTTAATAGCAAAACCTGTGAAGACAGAAAAACAAAAGAGTGATATATTCTAATTTCCATTGTGCAGATATACAGAGTCTTACAAAAAATTATATTCACACTTCAGGAGAAGAAAAACGCATAAATATTTTAATGCTAAATTTATTGAGATATTATAAGATTAATACAAATTACCTTTGGTCTCTGCAACTACAAGAGATGCTCAGAGTGGTAGCCATTAGCTTCCAGATATTTGTTAGTATGGTGAACTGCTGCTTGGGCCGTCTTGGTCAGTGATATTGCTGCGCATGCATTTTCAACTTCTTCTCTAAGGGTCAGCAGGATAGTGGGTTTTCTATAATATACAACATCCTCTAGGGTCCTCCATGTAAGAGTTACACCACCTTCTGTTGAAAATATATCATACTATTTTTCTTGTCCTGAAGTGTGTATACACGTCTCTGTCTCTTTCCCTCCCTAATTCAAGAAGAAAAATAAGATAATAAAACATGTAACCTGAGTTAATCAGTATGCTTTAAAGTCAAAAAATATATATAAGTAATTAATTGAATCAAGGAAAAGAAAATAGATAAGCCATATGTTTTTGATGACATAACAACATATAGGGGTAATCACTGCAGTCACCAAAACCATGGCTGACTGGCTACGGGACACATATCTGCCAAACTTTCATAACTCCATTGCTTGGAACTTTGCCATTTGACTATCCAAAGCCACTTAGGATGTGCCCAGGTGCTTGCTGGGAGATCCATACTAGAACCCGGAATAGTTTATATGCTGACATCATCTTTGATCTCCTTTAAATACTCTTCCTTTTCCTCCACCAGAATCTTACCATATTCAAAAACGTATCTTTAAAGCCTGAGTTTAAAAAGTGGAAGGACTTCCTTCCAGTCTGGCCTGTGGAAATGCCTGTCTGTACTCCTCTGTTCTTTCTGGCTTTGAATGAACCTGGATGGTGATTTCCAGAGAGAACAGTATGAAGGTGGAGAATCTCTGTCAGCCTGAGTCCTTAGTGCCTGGGAGAGACAACTCATTTCCACCGGAACACCTACACTAATTACGGTACGCGAAACAAATCTGCTCCAACAGCGCTTTCATCTCCTCACAGACTGTTGTTGAACGAAAGAACTAAAATTTCTAAATCTAGTAAAAAATTAAAATAAT
This sequence comes from Dolichotis patagonum, assembly GCA_004027295.1. Taxonomy (NCBI): domain Eukaryota; kingdom Metazoa; phylum Chordata; class Mammalia; order Rodentia; family Caviidae; genus Dolichotis; species Dolichotis patagonum. Next base: position 6,205 of record PVJX010052025.1, on the reverse strand, counting down.
GCTATCACCATTTAAAAATCCTTGTCTAAAGAGATATGAAATACATGAAGACAAAAATGGTTCTAATAACTTTTATTTGAAAAGGCCAAAACTCTTGGGACCATTTATTAATGAGTATCTAAAAAAAAAACACATAAGACTTTTACAAGATTATTAACATTAATAAGAAATTTTGTTAAGGAAAATTGAATACCAGAAATTTAAAAATTAACTGTGCAAAGACAGGCATGGTGGCACAGCCTGTAATACCAGCACTTGGGAGACTGAGGCAGGCAGATTATTGTGAGTTCGGGACTGGCCAGGGCAAAAAAATGTATTCAAGGCCAGCCTGAACTGCATAATGAGACCCTGTCTCAAAGAGACAAAAATGAAATTAAATTAATTTTAAAAAAATTAACTGTGCAGATATCTAAAAGTTATATAAACTAACTAGAAATAGCCAATTCAAAATTGAAAACAATAAAATATTTAATTATGAATATGATGTTATAGACACTAATGAATAAAGTTGTAAATCTCATTGGCACACATAAAACGTGATCTTTGCAAATGGAAAGAGATAGAGTGTTATGAAGTCATTAACATAAAAATGTCAAATGTTACCAAAAATAAATATACTAATATATTAAGGAAGCCATATACTTTTTCTTTTGTTGCTTTTGTTCTTGTTTGTGAAATTGGGCATAACTATTTTGTAGTATATATGGGAGAATATGGGTCTTTATCTTCTCTGCATTAAAAATAAATTAGTATAGCAAATGCAAAATACATAAATAATAATGAATTAGATTGTGAAACAGTAAATTGATGTCATATATAAGCATATGTATGTGTGTGTATGAAATGGCTTAATTAAAAGAAGAAAATATTTTATTTTATAATACTGCCAAGCTGACTTAAAATAAACTTAAATTCCTATTTATCTTCATCCAAACTAATAAATTCCACATTAATTAATGATTTAGAAATATAAATAAAATGACATTTGTTTCTATCAATGCAAGAACTAGTCACCAAAATTGGTCTCACTATGACAACAGTGCTAGATAAAACATAGGGAGCCGCATAAAATAACTTCTAAAATGCATTGAAAGAAGTAAAATAAATCATTGGAATATTAGTGGTGAAATACGAGGTAAAATCTAAGGCACTGAGGCTATTTTTGCACTAACGACATTTGCTGAACTGGAAAACATGAATTTCAGATTTCATGGCTCTGTAAATTTTAGTGGTTAGAACGCAAGGCCACAACCAATGCGGAAAGCAGAAAGCCAAGAAGCAGACTCACATGTGGAAACAATTTATACGTTAGATGAAAGCAAATACTTCTCCGTAAATGGCACCTAGGCAATTATTTATCCACAGAGAGAAAACATGCAAATGTTCCTGTGCCTCATATTGTTCTGAAGTCTGTACTTCAAATAGCTCGGAGACTTACATATGAAAGGAAAGCTCTAAAATCCTCAGGCTGAAAGTACAGAAACTCATTATGCTTACATGGAATGAAAGTATTAATACCCAGATCATAAAGGGGAGTACTGATACATTAGATTACCTTGAATTTAAGAACATTTTCCCTAGTTCATGAAAACAAACTGCAAATAAATAAAAAATAAATGCAGGCACAAAACTACCGTACCTGTTTGTAATCCCTGTGACTGAGAAAGGACTTTTACAAGTAGATAGATGCACACACTTTTCACTGACATATGTGCCAGATTCATAAAGATATACATAACAGAAGAATCACCAAAATGACAATGAAAATTTGAAAATGCTCTCACTTGTTATATCTCCCCTGAGTCATTTCTTACCCAGGTAATTTCCTCTATTTTTAGTCTCAGAACGTGTTAGTTTGAAGTCAAGTTTGAAGTCACCCTTCAAGCAAGTGACTAAGACTTGAACTGTACAAAAATCTATAGGCAGATTTAACTGCCTAAAAATATTCAAATAATGAAATAAATACCTGATGAATAAACTGGCAAGTGGTAAAATGTAACATAAACTCAGAAAAAAACCTTAAGGTTGAGATATTTGTAAATCAATATCAGATGAAATATTAATGTTTTTAAAATATAGAGAACTGTTATGGAATGAAAAATTACACATCAAATAGCAAAGTGGGTAAACTATATGCTTATGTAACTTTTACAAATGGGCTGCAAAGAGGAAATTTTAAAAAGTAAATACACAATCTTACTTGAATCCTGGGAAATACAGAAGGAAAGAAGAATGCAATGAAAATTCTCAAATTAGATAGACAAAAATTGAATACAGTATACCTTCCTCTTTCCAGTTTGAAGAGTAGAAGATTGAAATGAAATGTAAAATATTTCACCTTTTCATGGGTAGGGATAAGCCATGAATATATATTCAAATACTGTAAAACATAGTGAGGTCATTTTATCCAATTGCCCGTCAGAGTAATGCTATTCACAGAAACTGAAGTCCAGGAGATGTGGGCAATACCTATAAGACTATAACACTTTACAAGCCAAAATTTAAGTGATGCATGTTGCAGTATTAAATCTGTTGAATCAATGTGGCTTATTTATACAATGGAAGATTAATAAGTCAGAAAAAATTATGTATCAGGAATATCAACAGAACTAAAGGTTGAAGGAATGCCTTAAGTAATAAGTGAGAAAACCAGAAGGAAACCGGCACAATGCAACATGTTCTGATGTATGCAAGCAATAATAACAATAACCTTAGTATATAGGCAAATGCATTTGCTTGTGTCTGGAAAAATATAAGGAAAGACGGTGGTCACAACAAATCTTTTGTTCTGGTTTTTAATTCATTATTTCTTTGAAATCTAAGTAGGTGGCTGTAAATAGACATGTTATGGTGGGACAGATTATAGAAGCTCAGATCTTAAACTATGCTTGTCTTTTTCACAGCTTATAACATACAGAAAAGTAGATAAACTACACATGGTCTCATATTTTGTTTAACTGTCGAGTGGCGAGTTCTATAAACAGTATAAGGTACACATTTTGAATATGCATTTTAAAGCCCAGCATGTTGGCACACACCTGTAATCAGCACCTGGGAGGCTAGGGAAGGGTGATCTTTGTGGGTCCAAGACCAGCATGGGCCACATGGTGACTTCAAGACCAGCCTGAATTATGTGTGAATCCCTTGTCTCAAAAACCCAACCTATAATTAAATGGATGGATAGATAAGCAATACTGTATAGAAAAGTGCAGGCTGGTGAACAAAACAAATTTACGTTAAAATATAAAAGTTAAAAAACTTCACATTTTAGTTATTTCAAATGAGCATCTATAATGAATTCTTTTATAAAGAAAATAAATACCATGGTACTCAGCGAAGTCATTTATTTGTGGCAAAGAAATCCCTTAGGGACCAATTAGCTTTGCTCTGTTCTGTGGTGGAAATTTTTACCACAAGCCTGGGACAATCAGTTCCAAATATCTCACAGCCATATACTTTAGACATGACAGAGAATTTGTGAATGCAGACAACTAAAAACCAGTCCTTCAACACAACAAGAAGGAAAATGAGAGGAAGAAGAGGGAAAAAAAGAAATATATGAAAGTAATCTGCTCTTATAAAGATAGAAGCCAATGAGCACTGAGTACTTAAGACGTACTAGGCATTACATATTATCTTATTTAACCTTTTTTCCAAAAAAGTGTAAATTGATAAGAACTTACCTAGCTCATCAGTCTAAAAAAAAAAAAAAAGACTATTCAGTGTCTGTGGCTTGCCTTGTGTCGCAGTTAAGAAGAGTATACTACACAGGCTGGTAATTCTAACACCAGTGATTCAAGTCCTATTAAGTAACTGTGCCAGACAGTGTGTCACCAAAACTTCTCTGGCATTTTCTTAAACTTGATTTATGAAATTTATGCCGTTGACTTTTCCTACAATGTCCACATATTGTTTACACACACACACACAACACGCAACCACGTGATGTTTATCTTTCCCCAACCAATCTTAAAACTTTGAGATTCTTTCTCCCTTTCCTTTTCTCCCTCCTTCCGTCTCTCTCCTTTCTCTTTCTGTCTCTCGCTCCCTCTCATTCCCCCTTTCTTTCCTTATTCTTTAATACATTGGTGATTGAATCTAGGGCCTTGAGTGCACTAAGCAAGTGTTCTACTACTGAAATAGACAGCCCTAATCATTTTTTTTAATGGTCAATGGTTAAAGATGATTAGTCTTCACAGTAGGTTGCTCTTGTCTTGTAGAAAGCCAGGCACCCTGGATGCACAATAGACACATGTCAGTGGATTCCTGTAACTAAGAAAAGTCCAGAGCACTGGGGGCCTCCAAAGGACCATAGTACCTCAGTGATCCCTGCTGGGAAGGGGACTGGTTGCTCAAAACATTGCAGGAGGGAACATGGTGATCCTGGGTATTTGTACACCAACATGAGGGAGAAAAGCAACTGGAGAAAATAGAGAGGGGTAATGTTGTATCCATTCAAAAGTAACCCTCAGTGTGTTTCAGACAGAAGCTTCACCTACCATTGAACAACTGAATTGACAGATTGACCATAGAAAAACCAAGAAGTAGTAGAGCATATCTTTGTTTAGCAGTGATGGTGGAAATTTTTGAGGATTAGAAGTTCCACATGAAGAAGATAAATCAGACTTTCTTTTTCTATACTCATTCCATCCAGTCTTGAAGAAATGTAGGCAAAACGCTATTTTTAAAACGTCAGAAAAATAAATGACAGAAGCATTGTAAGTAGAGCTCTTACTGTTTTGTCCAAAACTGCTAATTAAAACAAAAACTAATTGAGTCATGGTATCAAGTTTCTCAATAATATAATGGATCTTATTTATCTCTCATGAATATCCTATTCCTTTTGACAGAATCTTTTGCCTCCCAAAATGTCTTTAGGAGAATAGAATAATCATTTGTTAGGCATCATCATTGCTTTTTCTTATAATTCTATCTCTGTGCACTTATCAGATATTCTTTGTCCTACAGCCAAAACTCCTGTCATTGATCCTCTTTCCTGTTGCTGCCCTCACTCAACTGCCAGTAACTCTGGGAAGCTACAGTGGCCTCCCAACAGGTTTCCTATCTCTCATGTTCCCGTGCGCTGAGTACATTCAAGCATAGTTCTGGAGCTGCAGATGAGGTCAATTTCCAGACACTTACTGCATCATTCTAATTTTGAGAAAGCCAACAGTGTTTAATGACTTTTCACTGCCTGTAGAACAGTGCTCATAAATTTAAGTGATTCTTTCTTGCACTAGAGAGTAGAGCTAGTTTATATTTGTTATCATTTGTCAATACATGGCAAAGATGTTATTGTTTCAAACTATAAACTACTACAGATCAAGCAAATTTTTTCACTGTGCATGTGTATATTTTTATTTTCCTGCTTTCTGTCAGGAAAATATTTTATATCACAGTAATAGAAATGTTTCTTTCTTCCTACCCTTCACATAAAACATTAATTTAAATTTACTGCAAATGGAATATAGTTATAAACTTAAAACTATAGAATCATCCTTTGAATTTTCAAGTGCTTTCATCTGAACTAATTATGTTACATAAATCTAATTTGTATTAAAATTGATATAAATTTTTAATGTGATTGAGAAACATTATCATTTTTGTTTATCATATCCAAAGATAACATATGTATTTTTTGCATCCAGTCATATGGAAGACAATATAATCTACCGTTTGCTACATTTATATATCTTTTAAAATCACTGGGAAAACTTTTTGTACATATAATCATGGCAAATTTGGTGAGTAACTGAATAAATCAAGTATGTGAACACCACTCCTCATACCTACAGTGGTTTCTAGCACAAATAATTTAATAAGAAACCAACTTGCATCAACTTTTATGCAATAAGAAAATCATAGCAACCCAGTATTCTATAATGCTCTGTTAGGTTTCCTGGTCTGTAGCCCTGGAAGAATATCACCAAGAAGGACCTACATTTTCCCTCAGTTCTCTCATAGTATGACTGTGAGGATCAAGTGCACAGTCACTGCCAACTTGCCTGACTTCCCTCCTGGCACAGATGCATCCAGGAAGATGGCTGATGATTCTGATCCCCCTGCTGAAGTGAGCTGCTCTTGGGTCCAGTCTACTGTGTCACAGTCTCACACACATACAAGGACCCACAGCACAGCCTAGATTTAATTCCGGTATGAATGTTTTCTGTTTCTGCTTGCTTTTCTTTGATTTTTTTAAAAAAAA
>PVJX010052024.1:0-10106 GCA_004027295.1 Dolichotis patagonum | reverse complement strand
CACACATGATCACTCAGCACTTGAAATTTGGCTAATCAAAACTGACATGTGCTATATAAGGGGTGATTAAAGTATAAGATGAATGTTTAAATAAAAAAAATTACAGTAAATGATTTCTTTTGTGAGTGTTTTTATGAGGTGTGATGAAATATACAGTGAATGCTGTTGCCTAGAGTGATCCAATGAAAAGGCAGGCTCAGGAAAACATTACAGAGTGTCTCATCTACCTCATTCATCGAAACTGGCACCATGTGGCTTCTAGATCTTCCTTAAAGTTAAAATGACCATAAAGAGTAAACATTTTGAGTCAATTAAGAACACCAAGGTTGCCACATAGCTCAACCAAAGATATGAAAAAGGACTTCCACTTTTGCTTCAGAAATGGAATAAATGTGCTAAAAGCAAGAAGGAGTATTTTAAATGGGAAATTTATGACAATGTATCTTTTATTGCACTAAGTTTTAAAAATATTAAAGATTCACTTTTCCAATCACACCTCCTATGTATAAAATACATAATGGCTTTCAAAGACATATAAAAATGTAAAACATTGCAATTATTTTATTTTATTTTTTTATTTTTTATTTTAAAGAGAACAGAACAGAACAAATCCAATCAGAGCAAAATAATGCAATCAACACAGGATTTCAAAATAAGACAACAAGAAATCAACAATGATTACCATAGTTTCTTGTTTTCTTTGAAATAATTGTCTATATCTTCACACACAATGAATTCAAACAAGACAAAAATAGTATAAAACCATTCAAAACAAAAGAATGAAAACATTACAGGCCTTCAAAACCAGACAATAGGAAAATCAACAATGACTACTGTAATGTCTTTTGTTTTCTTCAAAATAGCTGTCCATGCCTTCACATATATTGAAATTAAATAATACAAAACAGACTAAAACCAATCAAAACCAAGAATAAAAGCAAATTACTTGACCTCACAACAAGATGATAGGCAATCAGCAATGGCTACCATAATGTCTCATTTTCTTCAAAGTAGCTGCTCATAGCATCACACTTAATAAAATCAACCCTTGTAAACTCTTTAAGACAAGTTCTAGGCATGTATATGCCTCTACATGTACATTTACCCTTTCTGTATTATAAGGAAAAACAAAACAAACAAAACAATTACAAGAAAGAGAAGAGACAAATAAATAACAATAACAAAGAATCCAAAACTATGACAATACAGGCTTTCAAAACAAGGTGGTAGGAACATAACTAAGGTTGTTATTTTGCATAGTTATCTTCAAGAGTTACTTGGATTACTAGATATAAACATGCAAAATCGATCTAATTCTATGAATGCTAACTGTTTCATTCCATAACTGTTTCATTCCAAGAACTAATAGAATTAGTAGCACAATCATCTTAGATATCTTAGTTATATACAAATTTGTATCTTTTTTCTTTTCCCTTCCTTCTTTTCTTCTTTTCCCTGAGTTACTTTTTCCCCTATGAGCAGTTTCTTACCATTCCACAGTATCTATTGAAGATTTTGTATCTTATTTACTCTTTCAGTTTCTACACTAGGGAGACAATATGGTATTTACACATGTGAGTTTGATTAATTTCACTTATGAGTATTCTTTCAAGTCACATCCATTTACCTATAAAAACATTTGTGAGATCATTCTTTATAGCTGAGTAGTACTCCATTGTATAAAAATACCACATCTTTTTTTGATATCCATTCCTCAGTTGATGGGCATTTAGGTTGTTTCCAAGATCTGGCTATTACAAATTGTGCTGCTATAAACATGAATGCACATATATTACTGTGGTATGATGTTTTAAATTCTTCTGGGAATATGCCCAGTAGTAGAATAGCTGGGTCAAAAGGAACTTCCAATCCCAGCTTTTTGAGGAACCCACAGATGGACCTCCACAGTGGTCACATCAGTCTACACTCCCACCAACAGTGCAGAAGAGTTCCTTTTTCCACACAGTCTTTCCAGCATTTGTTATTGGTGATTTTCTTGACCTAGACCATTGTTTCTGGAGTGAGATGAAATCTCAGTGTTGTTTTAATTTGCATTTCTCTAATGACCAGTAAAGCTGAACATTTCTTCATGTGTTTATTTAACATTTATATTTCTTCATCTGAGAACTGTGTATTCATCTCAGATGCCCATTTTTGGATTGGGTCTTTGAATTTTGGGGGTCTGATTTTTAAAAAATTCTTTATATGTTTCTAGACTGAAACCTTTTGTCTGAGGGGCAGTTGACTAAGATTTTTCCCAGTTTGTGGGTTTTCTTTTTACTTTTTGGAAACTTCTTTTGACATTGAAAAACATTTTAATAAGACGAGATCCTAGTTATTGATTCTGTGAAGTATTTCCTGTGCAGTTAGATTTTTGTTCATGAATTTTCTGCCTACTTCTATGTCTTCAAGATTTCTACCTACTTTGTCTTCCAGCAGATTAAGTGTTTCTGTTTTAATATTTAGATCTTTGAGCCATTTTGACTTTAGTTTAGTGCATGGTGATAGGCATGGGTCTAGTTTTAATTTCTGGCATATGGAAAGCCAGTTTTTCCAGCACAACTTATTAAAGAGACTACCTTTCTTACAGTGAACATGTTTGGCTCCTTTGTCAAAGATAAGGTGACTGAAGATGTTTGTAGTTGTGGCTGTATCTTTTTATCTACTCCATTGATCTTCAGGTCTGTTTTTTTCCAGTGCCATCTGATTTTATTATAGTAGCTTTGTAGCATAACTTCAAGTCAGGGATTGTGATGTCTCCTGCCTTGCCTTTGTTGCCCAGAAATGCCTTTGCTATTCAAGATCTCTCCTGGTTCCAGATGAATTTTAAGAATGATTTCTCTAGATCTATGAGGTATGCTATTGGTATTTTGATTGGAATTGCATTAAATCTGTATAACACTTTTGGGAGAATGGCCATTTTCACAATGTTTGTTCTTCCTATCCATGTAAAAAGAATGTCTCTTCATTTTCTGAGATCCTCTTATGTTTCTTTTTTCAGAGTATTGTAATTTTCACTGAATAGACTTTTACTTCTTTTGTTAGATTAATTCCTAAATATTTCATTTTGGGGGATGCTATTGTGAAGGGTGTGGCTTCTCTTATTTCTCTCTCAGTGAGTTTGTTGCTTGTGTGCAGGAATGCTATTGATTTTTGAGTGTTGACTTTGTATCTAGCTACATTACTGAATTTGGTCATTATACCTAGAAGTCTTTTAATGGGGCTTGGGGATCTTCTATGTAGAGTATTATGTCATTTGCAAATAATGATAATTTAACTTCTTCCTTTCCTATCCTTATTCTTTTTATTTATCTTTCTAGTCTAATTGCTTTGGCTAATGTTTCCAGAACTATATTGAATAGGAATGGTAATAATGCACATCCTTGTCTTATTCCTGCTTTTAGAATAAAAGTTTTCAGTTTTTGACCATTTAATATGATTCTGCCTGTTGGTTTGTCATAGATGGCTTTTATAATATTGAGGTCCAAACCACCTATTTTGATTTTCTGTAGAGTTCTTATCATGCATGAGTGTTGGATTTTGCCAAAAGCTTTTTCTGCATCTATTGAAATGATCATGTGATTCATATTTTTGGCTCTTTTGATATGGTGGATTACATTTATTGATTTGTGTATGTTGAACCATCCCTGCATACTTGGTATGAATCCCACTTGGTTGTGGTATATGATCTTCTTGATGATTTACCGCATTCTTTTGGCTAGTATTTTATTGAGAATTTTTGCATCTATGTTCATTAGGGAGATTGGCCTGTAGTTTTTTTTTTCTTCTTTTTTATTTTAAAGAGGGTAAAATTAAACACAACAACATAGAACAAAACAGAACATAAGAAAGCAATGTAAGAGACAAATTTCAAAGCAAGACAACCAGAGATCTTCACTATCATATTGTCTATTGTCTTCTTCCAAATAATTGTCCATATCTTCACATACAGAGAATTCAAAACAACATAGTATGGAACTGATCTGAACAGGATGAGGAAGGCATTTTAAGTCTTCAATACCAGACAATAGGGAAGCCAGCAATGGCTGTCAAAGTGTCTCTCATTCTCTTCAAAGTAGCTGTACATACCTTCATGTATTTTGAACTTAAACAAAGCAAAACAGGCAAAAATCACTCTGACCAAAGAATGATAGTATTGCTGGATTTCACATCTTGATGCTATGGAATCGGCATTGGGTACTGTAGCGTCTCTTTTTCTTCAGAGTAGTTGTTCATTTCATCATGTGTTATATAATTGGTTCTCATAAACTGTTTATAAGTTCTACACATGCATGGGTCTCTACATGTATACATATCCCTGCTGTATTAGAGGGAAAAACAAAACAAAGCAAGACAAAACAAAACAAATCCCTAGAAAAACATGAAACAAAAAAGTCATATAAAACATAGTATAAAGCTGATCCAAACAGGATGATGAATGCATTTTAGGTCTTCAAGACCAGACACTAGGGAAGTCAACAATGGCTGTTATAGTGTCTCTCAGTCTCTTCAAAACAGTTGTCTATACCTTCACGTAAGCTGAAATTAAACAAAAAAAGTAGACTAAAATCACTCTGTACAAAGAAAAATATATTGCTGGATTTTACATCATGATGCTACAGAATCAGCACTGGATACTGTAGTGTCTCTTTTTCTTCAAAGTAGTTGTTCATTTCATCATGTGCTATATAATCAGTTCTCATAAACTGTAAGTTCTACACATGCATGAGTCCCTACATGTATATCTATCCTTTTTGTATTAGAGGGAAAAACAAAACAAAGCAAGGCAAAATAAAACAAATTCCTAGAAAAACATGAAATGAAAAAGTCATATAAAACCACAATACAAGGTGATCTACAATGGTTACTATGATGTCTCTTGTTATCTTCAATAGAATTGTCTTATCAGGCATTATATAATTGAATATAGCAATATATAACAATATTAATAAAAACAAGACATTAGCGACATTATAAGACTTCAAAACCAGGTAATCAAACCAGAGTGGGTATCCTAGTGAATTTTGTTATCTTCAGTATAGTTGCCTATACTCTCAGACTTGATACTATCAATCATAACAGATTCGAATAAAATCAGTCAATACAAAACAGCAATCTAACAAACCAGATTCAAATAAGATCAGTCATAATAAGACAGTGTAAATTATACAGGGCTTCAGATTAAGTTAATAAGAAATTAAGGATGATTGCCATAATATATCCTGTTATTTTTAGGATAGCTGTCTGTGCCCTCAAATCTAGTACAAGTAGACAAACTGGAACAGAATATAATCCATCTAAACAGAGCAGTGAGAATAATGTGGATTTTAAATCCTGACACACTATTACCAATATCCTCTGCCTTCCTTTTTAAGACAATTCCTCTCCTTTCACTGCCACAGGGTGCACTGCACATTTTGGGTCCCACCAACTCTCTCAGTTTTTAGATTAGGGGAGCAACCTGCTATTTACCTAAGTGGTTCTGAACTTTCTCACTCCTGGGCTTGATCTCAAGTTGCATTCTTTTACCTACAAAAGCCTCAAGGTTTTCCTTTGTTATAGCTGAGTAGTTCTCTACTGCACAAAAGTATCATGTCTTTTCAACCTATCAGCAGGTGCTGGTCTTGCTGCCCCTATTTCTCTCTGATTCCCTGTCACATAGAGCATTGCTTTTGACTTTTGGTCCATAAATCCCTCTTTCAGGTTAATTATATTTCCTATACAGAGCATCTTGATGGTCTACTCTGCTTGTGTTTCTACCTCCTGATCTACTCTGCTTGTGTTTCTACCTCCTGATCTACTCTGCTTGTGTTTCTTTTTGTTAGTGTATCAAGGCCATCTATGTTAGAGATTATAGCCAACCTTCTCTGCCTCATTTCTGCTATGCTATTTTTTTGCCATTGGTTGCCTTTTTTTCTCCTTCATTCCCCTGTCTGCCCCATTCATTGAGGCCTCTCTGCCACTGTTCCTGAAATCCTGTTATTTCTCTCTCTCTCTCTCTCTCTCTCTCTCTCTCTCTCTCTCTCTCTCATCCTTTAGTATTTTTTTGAGGGTTGGATTGGTTGTCACGAATTCCCCCAGTTCCTCTTTGTCATGGAAACATCTTATTTCTCCATCAATCCTGAGAGACAGTTTTGCAGGGTACATCAATCTGGGCTGGAGGTTATTTTCTTTCAGGGCTTGGAATACTTTATTCCAAGCTCTTCTTGATTTCATGGTTTGTGTCGAGAAGTCTGCTGTAATTTTGATGGGTTTTCCTTTACAGGTAATCTGTTTCTTTTCTCTGACAGCTTTTAATATTCTGTTCTTGTGAAGAATTTCTGGGATCTTGACTATTATATGTCTGGGTGTAGCTCTGTTTTCATTGTAGGTGGTTGGAGTTCTGTATGCCTCATACATCTGAATATCATTTCCTTTTCCTATGCTTAGGAAGTTTTCCTTAATTATTTCTATGAATACTCTTTGTATTTCCTTTGTGTTTATCTCTGCTTCTTCATTCACATTTTTTATGCTTAAGTTATAGATCCTCTTGTTGTCTTCTATTGTTTGTGTTGTTATTGCCTGTTTCCTTGTTATTTTAAAGAGATCTTTCCTTTTGCAATCAAACATTGCAAACCTATCTTCAAGTTTTGTTATTCTATCTCTAGTTTCTTTCAGGCAACTTTGCCAGCTTTCAATAGAATTTTTTTAATTTCCTGGCAATCTCTTTGAACCTGTTTCATGTATTCTAAGTTTTCTTTATATTCTTCATTGAATGTTCCTCTCCTTTTTTTGTGTTTCTCCATTCCTCTGTCTGTGTCTTCTTGAGAGGTGCTTAACATTTCTTTTATTAATCATCTTATATCTTGCTTTATTTGGATTAGTATTTCAGTTTGGAGCTCATCTATGATGTCACAAAGATATCTCTTTATATCCACTGATGCAGTGTCTGAAATTGCCTGTTTGCTGCCCTCAGTGTCTTCTGTATTTACCTCTCCTGGATGAATATTTTTCAAGGTTGGGGGTGGGGACTTTTTCTTATTTCTTTCTCTTGTCATGTTTTTGGTTTCTTCCATACAGGTGTATAGTGGAGGTCTCAGCGCCTTTCCTTGTGTTTCTGGCTATTCTGAAGTGTGCTGGGTAGGGATTTCTGCCCTCTCCAGTTTGCTGTTGGTCACTATGGTGCAAGCAGGGGTGGAGTATGCTGGCCCCTCCCCTCCAAGCCAGTCAAGCAGCGGGAGCCTTCACCATGTTAGTGTATGCTACACATACAGAATTGGTTTGGGACAACTTATTGGATTCTGGCCAAGGGTATGACCCAGGCCAAGTAGATCCCACCAATCCCTACCAAATGTTCTGGGTAGGGAGTGACCAACTGAAGTCACTGCCATTCCTTGTTCATGCCCATCCTGCCTGATTCCAACAAGTTGTCCAGTTGGTGGCCCCTTTCCTGTGGGAGGGTCTTATTCCGAGCACTTACTGTGCTGGTGTTAGTGCAGGACTCCACGCCAGCACCCTTCTTCGAGGGGCTAGCCGGCCCCTGACTTTAGTGCAACCGCAGCTCTGGTGGTCAGTGCTCTGTGAGCATGAGTTTTGGTGGCTCCAGTGGGAGCACTGTAGCCACAAATCTGAGCTGCTCTGATAGCAGCCCCGTGACTGCCCATTTGACCAGCTCTTTTCCCTTTAGTTTCTTCCTGGGTCAAGAGGATCCATCTCCCTCTGTGTGATCCTCTCCAGGGTGTTTTATTCTGGCATCTGAGTTGTTTCTCTTAGGGAGGCTTTGTGTTTTGCTGCTTACTGATCTGCCATCTTTAGCTCCACCCTGGCCTGTAGTTCTTTTTTGGTTGGGTCTTTCTCTGGTTTTGGTATTAGGGTAATACTTGCTTCAAGGAATGAGTTAGAGAGAATTATTTCCCTTTCAATTTTGTTGAAGAGTTTGAGAAGTGTCAGTATTAAGTCTTCCTTGAATTTGTTGTAGAATTCAGAAGTTAATCTATTAGGACCTGGGATTTTCTTTGTTGGTAAAGTTTTAATTACATTTTCAATTTCATTAATTGAAACTTGGCTTTTTAGCAATTTTACATCTTCTTCTTTTTTCTTTTTTTAATTAAAGAGAAAAAAACCCCGAACCAAACAAAACAGAATAAAGGGTAGCAACAATACAGAATTCCAAGGTAAAAAGGAAAAGAACAACAACAAAAAACCACTAAGAAATCATTACTTGACAAATTACATACTGACATCTTGGAACTAGTTCAAATTACAAAATTAAAACATGCAAGGTAGACATTCAAACAGTGAGACTGTTAACAGTTCTGCTCCATGATCTAACAAAAACAGCAATATGGTCATCCATCTTACACACTCAAACATACATGCAATTATATCAAAAGAGTAAAATTAAACACAACAAAACAGAACAAAGCGGGTCACAAGAAAGCACTGTAAAAGACATAAATTTTAAAGCTGGACCATCCGAGATATTCACTCTCTATCATATTGACTTGTGTTTTCTTCCAAATAATTGTCCATATTTTTACATACAGGGAATTCACATGAACATAGTATGGAACTGATATGAATAGGACGAGGGAGGTGTTTCAGGTCTTAATGACAAGACCAGACAATAGGGAAACCAAGAATGGCTGTCATAGTGTCTCTCATTCTCCTCAAAACAGCTGTCCATATCTTCATGTGTGTTGAACTTAAACAAAATAAAACAAGCTAAAATCACTTTGAACAAAGAATGATAGTTTTGCTGGATTTTACATCATGAAATTATGGAATCAGCACTGGGTACTGTAGTGTCTCTTTTTCTTCAAAGTAGTTGTTCTTTTCAACATGCATTATATAGTTGGTTCTTATAAACTGTTTATAAGCTCTACACATGCATGAGTTTCTACATGTGTATCTATGCTTTCTGTATTAGAGGGAGAAACAAAACAAAGCAAGACAAAACAAAACAATTCCTAGAAAAGCATGAAACAAAAAGTCATATAAAACCACAATACAAGGTGATCTACAATGGTTACCATGATGTCTCAGCAGTGTATAACAACATTAATAAAAACGAAGCATTGGAGACATTATAAGACTTCAAAAGCAAGTATAATCAAACCAGAGTGGGTATCTTAGTGAAACTTGTCATCTTCAGTGTAGTTGCCTATACTCTTAGACTTGATGCTATCCATCATAACAGATTTGAATAAAATCAGTCAAAACAAAATAGCACTCTAACAAACCAGATTCAAATAAGATCAGTCATAATAAGACAGTATAAGTTACACAGGGCTTCAGATTAAGTTGATAGGAAATTAAGGATGATTACCATATGTTCTCTTATTTTTGGGATAGCTGACCATGTCCTCAAGTCTAGTGTAAGTAGACAAACTGGGACAGCACGTAATCCATCCAAGCAAAGCAATGAGAATAATGTAGATTTTAAATCTTGTTACCCCATTAAAAATATACTCTGCCTTCCTTTTTAGACAATTCCTTCCCTTTCACTCCCATAGGATGCACTGCTTGTTTTGGGTCTCATTGCCTCCCTATAAAGAGCATCTCAATGGACCCTATCTCCTGATCTACTCTGCCTGTGTTTCTCTCTGTTACTATTTTGAGGCCCTCTATACTAGAGAGTATAGCCAATCATCTCTGCCTCATTTCTGCTATTCTATTTTTCTGCCATTGATAGTCTATTTTTCTCTTCCATTTCACTGTCTGCCTCATTCACTGAGGTAACTCTGCCACTGTTCCTGAAATGCTCGTATTCTTGTTCTCTCTCCATAGAATGTCCTTCAGTATTTTTTGTAGGGTTGGACTGGTGGTCACTAATTCTCCTAGCTCCTCTTTGTCATGGAAGCATCTTTTTTCTCCATTAATTTCTAGAGAGTTTTGCAGGATACATCAGTCTGGGCTGGAGATTGTTCTTCAGCGCTTGAATTACTTTACTCCAAGCTCTTCTTGACCTGATGGTCTGTGTCAAGAAGTCTGCCATGATTTTGATGGGTTTTCCTTTATAGGTGATCTGTTTCTTTTCTCTGATGGCTTTTAATATTCTGTTCTTATATTGAATTTCTGGGATCTTGATTATTATGTGTCTGGGTGTAGCTCTGTTTGGGTTGTAG